>JAPYZU010001093.1:0-19683 GCA_030523005.1 Tryphoninae sp. B BG-2022a | reverse complement strand
CTCGTCGTCGTTACAGAAAAGACTCCAGATCGTCGGCGTATCATAGAAAGTTTCGGTTACATCTCATAATTCTTTTATTCATTCGTTAAAAAAATAATTTTAAATCCAAACTAAACGAACGAAAGGACTAAAATATAATCATAATTACTGAATGAAAAAATACTTCATTAAACATATTCTCGTGTGAGTGAATATTGCTGAAAGGCGCCATCTTGTACGTGGCATCTGTACATCGTATCTGTCAAGTGATTCGTGTCGTATCAACGTGACAGCCCGATACATCAAGATTGGTCACGAGAATTGACTACTCGCGTAAAACGAGCGACGCGTGAAAAACGTGCTTCGCCTCTCCGATCATAGTGTACATATTCGTGTCCACGCGTCTTCCGATTCAATGTTAGGTTTGCTGCACGAGGCGCCTTTCGCGCTACGCTACTGCTCCGATGCTGCGAAGCCCACGGACTATCGAATATACATATATGCGCAGCTGCGGTTGAGAAACATCGCGAATATCATTAAATTAAATATTACTTTATAAAATTAATCATTTATAACCATCAATCTTTTACCATATAGTATAATTATTCCACGCAATTAAATTTGCAAACAAATATTCTCCACTTACCGAAAACAAACCAATTTCCCTTCAATACGAATAATTTCCGATTATTGTCTTTATATTAATAATAATAATAAACTTACGGTTTGTCAGGCTGTGATTGTCGAACCATCATATCGGCTCGTTGTATCTGCTCGGCTCTTGTAACGCTCTTGCAACGTCGAAGTCTAACGCGACTCTCGTTGTCGTAATCTCCTGGCATTCTCGTACTTCTGTCGTAATAGCGCGTATATTTAATCTTCTATTTTCTAGTTAGTTTTTCACGTCGATGCCCCTATGAATGACGCAAAGTCAAGGTTCACGAGCGTTGATGCGTAATGTGAGAAGATCGCGTTGCGCCGGGTGACCGTTTACTCGTAGTTCGTGCCTGAACTCGAGACACGAGAGAAGCCGACGATGACGATGGCAACTACGAGAGTAGAGAGTGCGATCGCACGTTGCGCACACCCGGGCTTCGGCACACGCTCTCCTCACTTATCGCTCCGTCCTTCTTTGTTCCTCTCGCACTTTTCTATTATTCTCACTATTTCAATTATTTGTTTATACCTTTATTCGATTATTCCTTTGATATTCGAAAAATGTCGATACAAACTCGATCAACGAATTATCAATTATCTGAGAAACGAAGAGGTTTAAAATTCCATTGGAGGAACGACCGAACCGCTAATGGGTAGCGTGAAAAGTCGATTCGATCCAGGATTAATATAATTAAAATCTAATTAGATTCGAATAACAAAGCGATGGGAAAGCATTACTCGTTTAAACATCGCTTCGATCAGGAATCATTTTAATTGGTCACCTAGACCAGCAAACGTTGAATCGATGGATTTGATCGAATTGAGGAATAAATTATTGCATGGAGAAGTCCCATAAACACCTTTAATGCTTATAACGAATATTCGCGTGAAAAAAACGCGCGCGAATATCCGTCATAAGCAATGCAACGAGTTAATTAAAAGCTAAATTAGTGGAAATGGAAATGATTGAATGTCAGGTTAATTGGAAGTCGATGTACATAGGAATTTCATTAATTGAGAAGGGGAAGTATTGCGAGTAACGAACAAATTGACGGGTTGTCTCTATTGCCATGATTTTATGCTGCAATGCCATTAACTCGTGGTTAACATGAGAAGGTGTGAGGGGCTTGTGTACGTGCGTCCAATTTTCGAAACTAGCGCGAAAACCAATGATGGTAAACAAACACCTAAAACCGAATGTTGAGAAGCGTGCGAGGGTTTATTGTACTATTGTATGTTACTGTATAATACTGAATAGAGCGATGCAACGTGGAGGGAGGGGTGAGGGTTGGAATACACGTGTTATGTAAATAGGGCGGGGCGAATTGAGAGCCAGCCGTGGCATGGGACCTCGTCGTCTGATCAAGAGTCAAGTAGATACGGTGAAAATCTGTATCGACACGCAGGGAATATGCTTTCCATCTCTTTTGTACAGAACAATGGACGGAAAGGCAACGGTACAACTTCCACGTTTAAATCGCTCGGGTTTAATCGAATTTAATCTTTTACATCGTGATCGAACGATTCGATATAATCCATCAATCTTGGTTCACTGCGATTAATTGATTCCCGAAAATCAATTGAACTCTTGTTGAAAAAACATCGTTGTTATTATTATTATTATTGCTTTGAATTAATTCTTTAAGCGCACTCGTTTTATGCAAACAAATCCGTTTCAGAAGACGCTGTTGTTGGATCAATTTCAAGTAAACTTTGGCTTTAGGAAAAAAAAGTGTTTGAAATTCACGCGACAAATTGTTTGAACTTAATGCCTAAGTATTTGATTGTAAAATGTGATATTAATACGGAGATAACAATGTGTAATATTTCTTTACTTTATGTATTTTTAAACGATAAATTTTGATTGGAGTTATTTCGAGCCTTAAACAATATCTTTCTCACTTTACAAATGCCCGAATGTTTGAAAAATAATTGTCACGGCCGAGCCGAGTGGCATTACCGGCGAGCAATCATCAACTGATATGTAGAGTCATCTACTCATTAGTGTCGGAACGATCGTTGGGGGATATACGGCAGACGAAATTCTGACCATCCAATAATTTGCTTTTCTTCTTTCAGTACGATGGGGGAGCCTCAAGAGAGAGAGAGAGAGAGAGAGAAAGAGAAAGATAATAACGCGGACGATGTGATAAGCGACCGGCGCCGATTCCATACCCGTCTTCTCTATATATGTATACATTCCGCCAGTCACTTTCCGTGCCAGCGGCTAGGGCTTCCTCCGATCTCCAACGACCGACACTACGAGTCAAGATTGCCCGCACAGTACATTAGCTACAATCAGGTGTGTCCTATGTACACGAGGTATACGTATGTACAATCTCTTCATCAGTGACATCGACTCGGTAGATTCATATAAATTAATAATGGAAAATACATAAATGTTAAGAAAATAGAATCCACCATTTAAAATAAAACAATGGAGTAATATAATGCAATTAAAATTTCTATATTTTTTAATCACCTTATGAAAAACATTTTCTTTCATTTTCAATCATTTCATGATAGTCGAGACGTAACAATGTTTATGTGACAACTTTCCAACGACAAATACAAAGACCCGCATACCCGACTTATGTAACAACGTTTTTAGTAATCTTTCATATACGTCGTTGCCACGTCCTGATCACCGCGTTGAGGAAAGTGCGAACTTTGAGCCGTCGATTACCCTGTATCTTTTTTTTGTAAGAGATCTGTTAAATTTGCAGACATACGTACGCGATATGAATGCAAACTGGTGTCCTCGGGAAGGAAAATCATGTTTGACGAGTGTTAACGCATCGTTGGGCGGGTAATAGTAATTCGTGTTGTTAACGATGGAAGCAAAAAGCAGCCATGATGTCGAAGGATTTAATAAAATTGCAACTCAGAAAAAGTAAAGTCTTGCGCAATGAACAAGGCTAATGGAAGTGATCGATGACCGCCGGTAAAAGATCGATTCGATAAGTGAGACTAGATCTTCGGATAACTTTATCACGACAAAACACATGTACGATCAGCTCGTACATCCACGAATATTTTTAATTCCATTTTCATCGAGGTGAAATGAAAATTTCCCCATCGTTCAACCGAGTTATAGCAAAATGTAAGAATAATTAAGTTTTCTCTTTTCTCGAACAAAAAACTCATCAAGCCAAAGGAAATCTAATTGCGAGAATATATTTTTCTTTCCATCCCTCCTTTTCATCTTTCCTTCTTGTCCCTCGTGATCGCAACCCTTCGTTCTCTCCAATTATAAGTTTCTCGTTAAACGTTATCTGGAATTTTTTTTCTGGCGGACTTTTACCCGAGCGTTTCTGTCTTCATTGTCTCTCTCTTACTCTTACTCTGTTTCTTATTCGCTCTTTTTGCACTTCTTCACCGTACATTCTATGCCGTTCCGAAAAAGATTATCTCAGCTCTCTCCGCAAAGTTTACCCTTGGAATCGACGAAAGAGCGTTGGTTGGAGGTTTCAGAGACGAAAACCACAGGCCACAAACTTTGATTCACTTCGAAGGAAAACTAGAGATGCACAAGGTTCAAGAGTGAGTGACTGAGATATATATATGTATATATATAGTTAATGTATAAAGCTATATATACATATATCGTATTAAAAGAGAGAGGACATTGGTATACATACTTACACGTATACTCGAGGCTGCGAGCTCGTTACACTGAGAAAATCTTGAAACTCCGAACCGTCCCCTCTCATACAGCAGAATAACACGGCATGGAGAAATCCATCGCAAACATTAAACTTTGGAATACCGATATCGGTTCCGTTCCGAGAAAACGCAAAGCGTTCTCACCCATCGAACTGTAATGCCTGTGAAAACATTATATTTTTCGTTTGTTAAGCGATGGAAACGGTGCGAAGAGTGTTAAGGACAAAAGGAAAATTGCGATGCAAATTTTTCATGAAAGTCGTTGATAGACATTCTTGATATTTTTGATAACTGGTTGAATACTCGTTCATTACTTAAGGGGATAAACTATTCTAAACACCGAAAAAAATAGCAAACTTTCGGATTTTTTTTTCAAAGAAACTAACCAACATATCGAAATTCGATAATAAAGTTCTCATTATACAGGTGTTGAACACTGGTTATAAATTTTATCAAAGCTTTACTGAACAAAATGGCAGCTTCCTAGCTTTTTCCCATATATTGTACCTTTACTTTTTCAGTGCTGCCTGGACGAACCCATAAACTGCTGCAATTTCAACGCTCCAATAATGAACGAAAAAGAATTCGATATAGTATGATAATAGTCTCAACACTACGTAGGCTTTTTTGAATTAATGTTTACAAAAGTGGCGCGTTATTAAACAAAAATTATGACAAACGCAAAGTAATACACGAAAATTATTAATAGCATTTAAACTATGCAATATAAAGATGAATCTTACGGAATATTGGAGCTGCTTTCATACTATATCGTATTCTTTTTGGTTCATTATTGTAGCTTTGAAATTGCACCAGTTACGGGTTCACCTAGGCAGCAATGAAAAAGAAAAGACGTAAGGTGGAGTGGGGGAAGTTCGACAATGAGGTAAGTTCGTAAATGGCCTGCATTTATTCTAATATAAGTGCCATTGTATTAATTGGTAAGTAGAAACATACATTCGTTTGTTGTGAAATGATTGCTATAGATATATCTCATTCATGACGGGTTTCTTTTGTTTATTTCAATCAGAATAAAGTGCAAGCACATCCCAAGACATAACCAAGTTCGCGGCTTCCACCATCTTTTTAATTATTTGCACAGGCACTTTGATCGAAGTGCGCTGATTCTTTATACATTTGAAGAACATTTATGTGAGTTTACGCTAAACAAATAAAATTTATTAGCTTTGTTATATGTATTGACAAAAACACTACTCCATTATTGTCCCGGAAATATCTGTGCACGGGGTAAGATCGAAGTTGTGCGCACTTGCTCCCCATTGTTACTTCATTTTAATTCTTGCTACATTTTCGTCCTACAATCAGTACTTAACTTCCAATACTTATGCAGTTAATGATTTTGTAGGGTCAACATGGTTTGAAATTATGTTAAGAAGAGAACACCAACGTACACAAACCGAACGTTAAACGAAGCTTTACAGGAGATTAGATCAGCTGAAATAAATGCATATAGAGCCAGCAAAAAATATAAATTTTCATTAAATACAATCGTGGATCATTTACGAGCAAAAAGTGGAGTAAAAAGTCAAACGCGAGAGAGAAATAAATGCTGTTGCTAGTTGGACAATTTGTCAATACAAACAATTTAAAAACTCCATTTAAAGACGGTCTTCCAGAAGAAGATTGATTCCTAGGCTTCAAAAAAAGGCACTGTTTATCATTAAAAAAGGCGCAAGGCATAGAGATTACACGAAGAAGAGGTTGCAACCCATTTACAATCCAAGATTATTTCACTTTATTGAAAAATACCATTAATGAACTTGGATTGGAAAATAATCCTTCGAGAATTTGGAACCTAGACGAATCAAGTTTTCGCACGGATCCTTCCAAAACTAAAAGAGTTGACTTTTTTTTAATTTATCATAATAATGACAAGTTCCAAAGAACATTTATAATCCAAAATAACATAACTTAAATAATAATAACTGCGCTATGTTCTAATACCAACTTTGTAAAGTTTCAATTGACCAGATAGAAATTAGGTGGATTTAAAGTATAACTTTACAAAACCTAGTTCGAACTTACCCCACTCCACCTTATCTGGGTCATTTTGTTTAGTATAGCTCTGATAAAATTGTTAAACGTTGCTCAATACTTGTATAATAAAAACCTATTTACCAAATTTCGATATGTTGTATAATTTATTTGAAAACAAATCCAAAAGTTTCCTATATTTTTCGGCCTCTAGAGAGGTTTACCCCCTTAATCAAGTTTATTCGTGGTCGGTAGAAACAAAACACGTTCGTGTATAATATTCAAAATGCGTCTTCATTAAAAATCTTTTCTTCATGCTCCATACTTAATTACTTTCGGAATTATGTAACTTTTTACGTTTGTTTACTTTTATTTTTCGATTTACCACATTATGCTTGGGGTTAAAGAATCTTGCGCGAGTTTTTTTTTTTTTTGGAAACTCAATTACTTCGTGTAATAGGTTTTTATTGTTCTTGGGCAAATACGAAAGCGCGAACCACAATAATACGCTAGTATATGAGTATAATAGTAAGTGTCGATAGAAATTATTCTTTCTGATGAGTCAACAAAGTGGAGAGGAGGTTTTCAACTACGAAAGAAAGCACAAGATCCTTCTCGAAGATTGGTAGCTTTTGTCGTTGCGACTTCTCTTTCCTTCTTTCCACCATCGAAGCGAAAGACGAACAGGTGCAAAAGATCTTTCTCGCCACCATTACTCGGCGTGCTCACTCAGAGATAATTCTCGTTTCTGGCATACTCTCGATTTTCCCAAAATCTCCAGGATAATTCGATCCAAGTTGTTCAACGTCTCCCTAGAATCGCCACACTCACATAGAACGAACTTGAAGTAATAAAGAACTTTCGCTTAATCCGCCTGAAGATCGATAAAAGGAATTGGATTAAGATGACATTTGCGCCAAATTGCACACGAATTGCTCACAAATGTTTTCTCAACGACATAACTCGAAGTGGCTATCTAATAATAAGTATAGGGTAAAAAAAAAGTTCTATTAAAATACACAAGTTTGACTATTTATTAATATTTCCAATCACGCATTATTGTGTTCCTATATTTCCAGATTGATAGATTTATCGTTCAAATTTTTTCTTTCGATCTTAGTTTATTCCTTATTTTTATTACGCCAATTACTTTTTTACGTAGCCACTTTTTCTTTCTACATTCATTGTCGTTTTCTTCTTTGTATTTTCATTTTTCAACGTGTTGCTCCCGACAATCACAATTTCTCAAGACACACAAATCTCACACTTTTGATACGATACGTGCGAAGGAGAGTCATATGTGTGATAAAATAAGATAAATGGGTCGACCACCAAGTGCAGTAAAGTGTTATCGAAATCGATAACAAACGGATCGACCCTCGCTTTCTCGACATTCTCCGAAGGTGTATACAATATACATGTATATATATATAAGCGTGTAAAAAAAATTATTGTTCAGCGAGGGCGGTGAGATTTATGTAGTTGCAAAAGTCGCTTCGGCCCGATAAGAATTTTATAACCGTTTCTCATCTTTTTTCTTCGACTCCCTCTTCGTCCCTTTTACATCCATTTTTACGACTACGGGGGACTTAACGATCGTTTAGTATTACGCAACCGGACTCACCCTATGTATATATATCCTTCGATGGCCCTTTCACCTGGTCAAGTCGTTATCTACACATCCCTAACTCCGATTCGCATGTATACCTATATGTATATATGTGTTGTATACTACCTACACATATATATACATTTGCAGCTACGAAGTGGATCGATTATTTTGAATATCAATTCATAGCTTCTGATTCGTTGAAGGAGTGTCATATTTTTTGTATTGTCAAAGAAAATGGAACGTCGAAAATATTTCAAGAAGCAATTTTTCGATTCACCTTTATACCTAATTCTTTGCATCGAAAATAATTGTTTTGCTCTATATGCGCATGCACGCAAATATATTACTTTATTTTGCATATATATTTGCCTACATGTCGTCGGCGACGGAGACTTTTAGTCGCTGCCGGCGAGTCGCTTGGGTTCGCTCTTCGCGATTAGGAGCCTGGGTGTAATTCCATTTAATCGCGCGGTCTATTTCTCCTATTATGTACATGTACACATATATATATATATATATATATATATATATATATACACATATATACACCATGCCTCCAAAAGCTTCCTTACGCTTTGCTCGACTTTAACGATTTCACGAGAAATGTCGTGACAGGTACGTGTTGCGAACGATTACATACACGTCCTCAAACGTCATACGTAGGTATGAGGGATATATAAATGGTAGACCTGTACAACGAAGCAGAAGGCGCTCTGGTCTCATTTTTTTTCTTCAACGTTCACAACGATCTCTCTCTCTCTCTCTCTCTCTCTCTCTCTCTCTCTCTCTCGGTCTCAGTCTCTCTCGATCTCCCTCCCTTTCCCCCTCTCTCCTTCCTTGGCTTTCCTGTACGTTTTACGACCTCGTAGTACAATCCTTCGGGCTTCGCGTGGCTTTAACGGTTACTTGACTATAACTATTACGCAGAACCATTTTGCTACGGTTATTATCAAGATAAAAAAAGTATGCATACGGTAAACTGTTCAAAAGCATAAGACAGTTGAATTTTCTGGCACAAAAATATTTGTTTTTATGAATAAACTACGCAAAGAGAATACAACAATTAGACGTAAGATATTCGTTTCACAAATGTCGAAAGAACTTTTTAGTATATTATTACATTCAATTTTATCAATTTTGTGCTACGCGATTTTATTTTTCGGAAACATAATATTCGTTTTTGAGAATATTTTATTATCACTAAAATTTGCTGCTACTGAAATTTTGAATACATAAACATATTTCAAAATCCAACTCAACAATCCGAGTAGTCATGTGCAACTTTTAGTCGAACAATTTAGCTAGACGCGTTCATTGTTCTCTTATGTTCTCACTTCCCGTAAAACCAGGGGGGCGATACTTCGGTTCCCCCACTCCTTTTTATTTGTCATGCGAGGAGGTCGTTAGATATTTCCACCAACATACGAAAACTAAATATGAAGCATTGGAAATAATGGTAACGGTGGTAATAATGCTTAACCGCATCGCCTGCGCCTACACAATGAAATGCATCAAGTCCAATATGGTGGCAAGAGTAATTCTAGAAAAAGTGTATTCAACCATTTTTTAAAATTTATTTAAAAACTTGTGTAGACGTGGATAGTGATAAATTGAGAGTGAATTGTCAATGTTTAGTGCGAATTATGAAATACAAAAATTATCTTACCAAAACTAAGTTACCTCAGCTCAGTTTTTTTAAAAAAGGTAAATAAAATAGTAGTAATGTACTTTTGTTAGTTTGAGAATCAAAAGACAGAATCTGTCAGTATTCTATTCTGTTCATTTTTTTGTAGAAAATTTCTACTCCATCGATTTCGACTGGTGACAAAGACCGATAATAAAATTACCATTTAATATTATTAAATTTGTTTACATGTAATATGTAATATATTGCCAATAAAATATTATGTTTTATACCTATATGTTAATAAGAGTTTACAATGAGTATTCTCATATTATTTTTAATATGTAAAATAATATATCATAATATTATTTTTTATATCTATATGTTAAGAGTTTACAATGAGTACTCTATTTTCGTGGAGGGGTGTGGCACAATAATTTGTGTTGATCGAACGCATGCAATAGACTTTATTAATGATGAGAAACACTTAGCTTAATGTAATAAAGAGCTCACACATACACAGTACAGTATAAATAATAACGGCATCGACCCGGATCGACCCGACGTCGGAATATCACGTTGGCCTCAGGCCTTCGCGATTCTCAGACGATTGTCTTCCGTCTTTCTCGACTCATCGATCGGGACACGTCCATCCTCGACCGATGCTTACTCGAGACTCCCTTATCACCGGTACGTTATCAGCGCTCCCCCTTGCTCTCTCGCGAAGGGCGCCCTTAGCTACGCGCTTTTCGAACGTTCGATCGACGAACCGTTCGTTCAAATTCGTACGCTTCTCGAACGGTCGATTGACGAACCCGTTCGTTCGAATTTGTAATGTTCGCGTAAATACACAGATACGATACCAACAAGGAATGGGCTTTAACGTATATATGACCTATTCCACATCACTTGGACCACTTTTAATTTTGCTACAAATTTTATGTTATACTATCTCACTAAAAACATTTGTATGAATTTTTTCAAATCTTTTTTGTCTAATTGAAAAAGGTTATGAATTTTGAAAAAAGTCTTTTTTGTCAATCATTATCAAATGCTCATAACTTTTTCAAAATTTGTTTGACTGAGACGTTTTATTCAGAATTTTCGTACCTAAACGCACTTTTCAAAAAAACATGCACAACAATATTCAAGTTAGACTCTATGAAATTTTTCATTTTTTTAGAGACCAATTTCTCAAAAACTCCATTTCTGATTTTTGATTTTCAATTTTTTTTAACTTTGATTTATTCTGAGTTCAATGACACAAGATTCATGGTCGGTGGACTTTTCTTCCCACTCTTTTTATATTGAAAAAAAAAATGTTCATATTTTCGTAATCTAACATTGTCTAGTCGATAAAATAAATTTAATTTAATTAACTTCCATTTATTTTATCTACTAAACAATGTTCGGTTATGAAAATATGAAATATATCAATAAAAAAAGGCGCCAACAGTATGAAGCATAATTCGTTTCAGAGTTTTTATCTTCGAAGTTGATAAACAAAATCTACCGAACTCCGCCTCGACCAATCAGCGTCAAGACAAGTAACGTGGGTCTTTACGACTGAGCCCCCCCCCCTAGCGGGTAAAACGTAGATCTCGATCCCCTCCAGTAACAGTCAATTCTTAATAGCACTGTGACTGGCGAGTGCGGTTTTATAAAATAAAAGTGCAGTCCTGATCTAACGCAAAGCTAACTTCAAGCTCAGGTAACTTTTAATGTAGATGGTTAATTGCAATTATTATTGTTATGGCAGTGAGCTTACAGGTTGAGCATAGACTGAAATAGTTGAATATTAGGGAAGGAACTCCGTTTGCTGGTGTAAAAATGATCCGCCTAGATCGCGGCGATTTTACTTGCGATTTCTGCATGAACCAATAAGGTAGGTAACCAACGTTTGATTTTCTAAATTAAACTAAAGCTATATTCATTACGATTATTTTTAGCGTATTTTTATTATATTACTATTTATTATAAAGATGTTTTATATGTTCATTATAAAAATATTTGTTATTTTAAAAGATTATCCATTTTCGTTAAAACTGTATTGTACGATTGATGTCAAATATTGATTGCAAATAGTATTTTAATTACCAAACCCGGCTTACAAATCTAGTTCACTAAAATAAAGGTATTCCGGTCTCAAAGTTCTCCAAATGTTATTTCGTACATCCAAGATTACGCATGCAAATGTTATTTCGTACATCCAAGATTACGTATGCAAATACATCGTAACCTTTAACAAGGTATTGTTCTCTTTTTATCCGGGGCGGGGGGGGGGGCATCTTATCCACACTTTAAGGATCATCTTTAATACTGGGGTGTTCAAGATGATTCTCTGAAAGACTTAAAAAAAAAGTCATAATAAAATAATAAAACATAAAAAATTGAATATTATGAGTATGGTAATAGCGAGATAGACTAATTTGCTATAGATAAGTGTTTTTACATTTGAATTAAGTTGAAAAACCTTTAAATTGCGAGTATTTTTCCTCAGAGGGATCATCTTGGACACCTTTCCCCCATGGAAAAGATAATTTACAATACCTAGAGACTGGAACACCCAAGCAATTCCTCTTTTTCTTTCTCGTGATGATGTGAACATTTTCATTTCTCTATTTTGGCTGGGTCTGAAGAAAAGAAACTAAAGAAGATCGACAAACTCTGAAAGTCCGATATAACGGGGCACAGTCACGCGCCGGTCAACGGGGAAAACTTTTGCAATATTGGTTCGACTTCGAAGGCGCAGCGAATGAAGAAGCATCTCCGAGGAGAACAAGTATCCTTAAACGATTGGCTAAAAATGGAAAAAGATGATCACCAAGGAGAGAAAACTTATCATTTTTCTTCTCTTCGAAGATTATTACCTTGCGTCATCCTATTGTAGTAGCCTATAGTAGTAGAGGTCGTTTCGAATTCCAAACGACGCACCAACACAAAAGTTACAAGGACGAGACACCAACACATACTGAACAACTAACATACTTATTAGTGTCCAATTTTCAAGCACAGTTGGGTAGAGGGTTAGGTATACACATCTCAAACGACTAGGGTTGAAAACGAGCAAAAATAATTTACAGCTGTTAGCACGAACCCTTCCGAACCCTAGTTAATGTTACCCATATGGCAGCATTATCGATGAGATATTCCAGATCAATATGACCAAGGTCTGATTCTCAGTTTCTGGAATTCGTTTTCCAATTTCTTAAATGGCTGAAACGCTAAAAAACAGGCAGTATTTGTTTATACATATTTTAGTAAGGTGCTATATGGTGACGATATTCTTAAACTAATAACATTAATCATCATCGATAAATACTTAATAAAATTTCTTTGTATGTCACAAAAGTTTGCAAAAATCCTATGTAAAATACTGTTTGGAAGCAGGGTGAAAATTTCAGTTTGCCCTCTTTCATCAATTATGGAACATATAAATGTATACATAGTGTCTCACGCAACTGCAACGGACAGTACCTCTTAAATGGTTGGGAGTAAAAAGAAATGTTATTGGTAAAAGTTGCAAAAATGACAACTTCCGTTTTTGACTGCACCAATCGATGCAATTTTTTATGGTCTACATAAAAGCCCTAATATACTTATGCCCTAAACTCATTCGTTAAGAACTTATCGCAGCCAAAAGTTCAACGTTACAACGAGTGTTCGAACGATCCTCCATTGCAGTCAGACCACTTTTAGTTTTCCCAATGGAAATCTTAATATTGAACTAACTAGTATCAATAATCACTTCATGTTTGCAAATATCGTAATACATTGGAATGGATAACGTAGGTGTTACAATCCAAGGACTTATCACACGACAGAGCACCCACTAAATTATCTCTAACGCTTTTCAATCTTGGTATTAAGCCTGTTATTAAGCCTGTACATACGATGCTAACCTCTTAAAATTCGAGATTTAATGATCCACTCTTTTTATTACGCTTATTCACACCATGTTAAACTCTTAAAATCTAATGCTGCATAAACGGTCAGACATTCTTTTTCTGAGAAGGCACGCGCATTCATGCATACATAGGCAAGCTGATGAGGGCCAACGGCCACGCACAATAATAAGACAGAGCACGTGCAGGCGAAACGAGACCACTATACCTAATATGGCACACACGAAACGAAAGCACCCAGTTCGGGGGAGCAATATATCATTCATCTCCCCATCTATGCTTCCGGAATTAAGACTTTTATTGTCGTCTCCGATTATATTCGAACTTTCCCGACCGTAAATCGACTCTAGCTTCTGTTTCGATTCTTGGAACATCCCACAAATCTCCACCAAAGAAATTCGCCATTTGAACAATGCTGAAATCTTTGAATTTCAATTTTACTCTTTCGATAGCCGAAAACGCTGCGAGTCGCCGGGCTAAGCTAAGTCAACAGCGTCGCGCTACCGCTAAATACCTTAAAAATCCACGGAGGATTCACAATTGTTCAGTATACGGTCAGTCTAAGTACTAACAAGTACGCTTCGCGTACTTGATGGGGGGTTCCGCCCCTCATACCCCCCGCGCACTTCGCGCGCCACACCATCGTCGCGCTTCGGGCTCCGCGTTCTATTGATCATTTAGTTGATGTGTTGTGTATTGAAATATTATGTTGTTTTTATGTTGTTATGAATTATAATTGATAATATAGAATTATGTGTTTTGATTTTTATATATCTTCAGTAAGAGCCATTGTTCGAAATGTGATGATTGAATTTTTATTAGATTTACATTAGTAGGCACTTACAACTTTACAATATAACGATTGCATATTTTATTTCCAGGATATATTTTGAATGTTGATTAATATGTCCCGTAAGGACGTTTTAATAGGCACTCACGCCGTAATTTTCAATTTTTTGGCAAACAATTTTTATAATTCCCACTTTATGAACTATCCCAAGTATTGATAAAGTAATCGATTATTGACACAAACGCACACATGAGCGTACTGTACGTCAGCGTAAGAAGTATACTTTGGAGTGCATAACACGCCGCCATTTTGTTCGACGTTTCCTTTTTTTTTATTGTTAAAATTTAGTCTGTTTATGGTCGTTGGTAGAATTTAATTAGAGACGCTAAAACATTAGCTGCCGTCTATTTTTCGAGAAAAAGAAAATTATTGCGATAATAAAAAAAAATTGTATCGCATTTTAGAGCGTTCATTTGGATGCTCGTCCATGTGCATACGGCATGAAGATGTTTCTAGCTAAATTTCTTTTGTTTAAATTTAGTGATTAACAAAATTGTAAAGTTTTTAAACTGTAGAAGACACTTCTTTGAGGTCTCATAAAGATATACTACAAGTTATGTAAACATTAATGGACACAAAAATAGCTTTTTGGCCTAAAAATAGGTATGTTTTTGATCATTTTTATATTTAACAAAATCCAAATGGATTTATATTATAAAGGTCTCTTGATTATAATGACATACATATTTGGTATAAATTTCGGATTGATCCAGTCATTGGTTGCTGAGAATGAAGTGCGGACGGACGGCTCCTGTGATTAAAACTTTTGGAAGGCGATATTAATAGGCACTTTTTTAAAAATATTTTTTACATATTTATATTTTATAGTGAGTGCCTAAAAGTTGTAACTCATCGACACAGTACTTGTACATTGTAGCAGTAATCTCAAAGTCAGCTTATTGTGTTGCTGAAATAAAATCTTCGCAAGGAACTCGTAACACCGATACTCTTTTAATTCTTCACTGAATCTCCACGCACCTTAACCTCGTATCCCAAGCTCAACCAGATCACTAGCAACACAGGCTCCAACGAAAGAGTGAGTCGAATACATGCTCATATATTCTCTCGTAAAAATAGAACCTGACCATCGGACAAAGTCGAAACCGATAGTGCCATCCTAGAATAAAACCCCTTCGAATTGCCCTCGTCGTAATATTAAGGCGAGGCTTCCGTCCCTGAGTAAAGGACTTAATTACCCTGACTTGAAAAGAGAAGTCGACCGTGTTTGCCAGACCTCGTACTCCAACGAGTACTAACGGTTCGTAACACAGATACTCTTGCTTGAACAGTGGCCGAGAGATCAAAATAAATTGAGAACTTTTGGCTGCGACACCTCCTTTTACGAATAAGCTTAGAGCATAAATATGTTAATACTTTTATGTAAAGCATAAAGAACTACATCGATTGGGACAGTCAAAAATAGTCGTATGGCTTTCACTAAAAAAAAAAGTGCAATTGTACTTTTCTGATCCACCGATGCACAAAAGTAGATACACCTAGTTTCCTATTATGTATTCCTTGAGAACACTCAGTTTTTACCAATAAAATTTCCTTTTATTTGTAACCGTTTGAAAGATACGATCCATTATAGTTGCGCGGGACACCTTATATATAGGTTGGTCGTACGATGCCCATTTATCGCGCATGAAACGGAGTAGCTTGCAATTTTCAATTAATTGTGGATTTAACACTCCAAACTTGTACAGCCCCTTATCACAGTGTGAAAAACGATCCTATAAAAGACTGAAAGCGTTTCGCAATAAAAATTGCCAACAAATTGAAATAACAAATTAAATCGTAATCATATAAATTTTAAATTGTGTTGAAATTAATTTCTTATTTATTAATTGCTAGATCAAAGAACACCATTTCACATTGAGAAAATCTGACAATTAATTAAGTGTAGTGTATTGCTAAAAAATTATAAGACAAAGTCCTTTCATGGAAGTACGGTGTAGTTGCTACACAAGTTTTCACATTAAATCAATTGCGCTCTTATTGTAATTACTGAAATTTTTTGTTCCTTAATTATATTCACATCGGATCGTATATTCTCGGGCAGCGGCGTGTATGCTCTTCGTATTAGGAATACGCCTGGTACACGGATATTTTAATCCTGAAAGCGCGAACTGTATAACCCGGGTACGAGCTGAAGGCAAGGGCTCGTAGAATTAATTTAGAATTCGTAGAGAAGCCGAGAAACGAGAGCGAGCGTGCAATTGTGGAGAAAAGCGCGTCTCTGTGTACGGCACTAGTACCGAGTACCGAGGAGACAGATAGCTCGGTATATAATTCCACTCGAGCGTTACCCGTTCGGTGTGTCGAGACATATGTATAGGGCATTTTATACAAAGTTGACGGATTTTTTTACTTGGGCAATTTCCGACACATTAAAAAATATTGGTGAAAAAATAATATTTAGTAGAAAAAGCGCATCGTCAAAATTAGAAACTGTTTTGTCATTTTTAATTTATTATTTTCATGTTTATTTTGTCTCACTTTGGCTGATTTTAAGCACATCGTAGCTAATAAAATACGTTGAAACAATACAAATAGATACTTTAAAGAAATAGAGAAAGAATTTTTTAACATCCGTAAACCAATTAAATGCGTTCAAATAATTATTTTTCTAAATTTGTAAAATACGATTGAAAGAAATTCGGATTCTCATTTATTTTTCTATATAACATACCGTGAACTAAGATTTTAAAAACATCTCTCAGTCAAAAAAACGACGGTTTTCATATGGAAGAGCCCATAGATAACTACGAGGAGTAACAAAAGTGGAAACAGACAGGCAGAGATCGAGCAATATAACACCTACTCCAAGAGGGTGAGGGAAGTAGGTGTGGGTAAAGAGAAAGCGAGAAGTAAAGGCTCGACAGGGAATAGGTGGGTACCGAGCCGTCGGTTTCGCCGCAGTGGTGATATTTCAAAGGGTTGGTAAACCCCTCGTCGATACACGAGAGCTATACGAACGAACCCGGTCATCGTCGACGCCGTCGTCGTTCTTCTACTTCTCCTACTCTTACGCCTTCACGGACTCCTGTGTCCTCTTGTCGTCAGCCATGAACGTCGTGCGAACGTTCATCACGCCCTTCCTCCTCTTCCTGCCACTAAATAAATTAACCCCTCCTATCATGTGTATGTGTATCTATATATGAGGTATTCTCTACTGATACAGCCACTTTTCTATGCAACTTCCGCATAAATCGCTGAAACTCCCGTCACTTTGTGTTATTTATTGAAAAGTAATTCTCTGAATTACTGTACATTTTTTAATTCAATTATTTGAATTATACTATATTTTTTCAAATCACAGTCTCGAAAAATACCACTCCGAAAATGAATTTATAACTAAATAATTCACTTTCTGTGAATTGATTTTTGATGATTTTCATAAATTTTCTGCAAGATAATTATCAATATTATATCATTGATTTATCATTGAGCACTAGACACATCCGTTAGAATTTGTTAGTTCCATTGGCCACAGATTCTATATATTTATATGAAATATATAGAATCAAATTCGCAGCATTATTAAAACATTTATGTTCTGATTCACAGGTTTTCATTTAAAGCCAAGTCTTAGAGCGTTACGATATTGAGGATACTATCGATATACCTAGTGAGAGATATACACATATAGTAGTGCGGAGGCGGATTCTCTCGTCCCTGCGGTCTTGTCGTTTCTACGTGCCACAAGCACGATTCACGAATCGGCTCGTGTCGCTATTATGTAAAACGCGTTGGCAGCCAAGAAAGCTAACGTTGAACGGAGAGAGAGAGAGAGAGAAAGAGAGAGAGAGAGAGAGAGAGGGATAGAACGGGAGAGGAGCTGAAGAGAAGTGAAGCTTTCAGGATTCTGAGCAAGGACTGGATCTCCTCGTTTGCCCGTCCTTCACGACCTCTCCTTCTCCGTCTCTGTTTCTCTCTCCTTCCCCCTTTCTTCCACTCTCTCACTTTCTCTCTCTCTCTCTCTCTCTGCCTTTCCCTTAGATACCTGGTGACGTAAGTACCGTGTTAGTCTAAGGGGTTACGTTCCAGGCAGCAGAGCTAACTAATAGCCTCTTAGCCTCGGCTTACGAGGATCAAGCGCTACCCCCTTCGCGCACTGATCTATCCCTCTCTCTCTATCTCTCGCATGCGCTAGACTTCGCTTTCGTAGCTTGGAGAACGTCCCAGCCGCGCGTTACCCCCTCGTATGTGTATGTATGTGCACTGCGATACCCCCCTTAATCCTCCAGAAGCTTGCCACCACCGACCTCAGCCATGTGTTTCCGCTTTTACGTCGCCATGCCACTCCTTCACCGCCCCACCATACACCACACCGCACGCAAGGATCAGATTAATGCCTCACGATCGGTAACTCTTTCACTCGCATCTAGAACGACATGCTAAAGAAATACCAGACGAACATGATACACAAGCTTTGTGGAGACGCACAAGACGAACGTAAGTGCGCCGCGTCAACAATTGTCATTGATATCGACTTGCGTGAAGGGCATCAAAAAAATCTTCACAAGTTATCTTTGAGTGGCAAACTATTAATTTTTTTAGTAATAATGAAGTAAGGGTCCAGTTATAGATAACTTATTCATCATTTATAAAATTTTAATTGTGGAAAAACGAATCATTAATAACCGGAAGAAATTACTATTCCAAAGATCATCATTTATATGGAATTTGATTTAAAAATTGAAAAATCTTCATATTGGTCCATTGAGTGTTTTTTTATATCACTTTATCCCGCCGAACCGATTAAAGAAAAATGTGCCACCTGGTGGCACTCGATAGAATCCTCTCGAGCATTACAGTTTCTTGAACTAAACCACGAGAGAGGGAAAGAGGGAAAAGGAGGAAAAGAAAGAGAGAGAGGGAGGCAGAGAGGGAAGCACATGAGGTTGATTCGGCGTTCATATACTTCTCGAGGGGACATATTCCTCTCGAAGTCGATTAGTAGTTGAGGCACGTTCGTTATTAGCCATTCGCCACGACTTTCTATCTCCGTTTCTCCCCTTTCTTCTCGTTAGCTCTTTCGCAATCTTCCTCACTCTCTCTGTCTTCTCTTTCGCTTTACTCCGTGCGATCCTTGAACCGCTGAAATCAAACTTGGTGAACCGACGCCGTTTCACCGACCACGTATAGGGGTCCGAACGACCTTCTAACCCGAGAGCAGTAAAATCGCTTCCCCAAGCACAAAAGCCAGAAAGACAGAGAGAGAGAGAGAGAGAGAGAGAGAGAGAGAGAGAGAGAGAGAGAGAGAGAGAGAGAGAAAATGTAGCACGAGATGCGATCGAATACCCATCTAGGAAACACTCACGTGTCTCTTGCCCTCTGTCTCTGTCTTTCTCTTTCTCTCTCTCTCTCTCTCTCTCTCTCTCTCTCTCTC
>JAPYZU010001092.1:0-21272 GCA_030523005.1 Tryphoninae sp. B BG-2022a | reverse complement strand
CGCTCTCTCTCTCTCTCTCTCTCTCTCTCTCTCTCTCTCTCTCGCTTTCTCTCTCGTCGACCAAAACAACGAATTGGTACCATAACTAACGCGAGTCATACCAAAACCCACCCCCAACGAGGACGAGGGTGTCTACATAGCTGGCCAAACTGATCTGTTTGTTTCTCTACGTATTATCCCTCGCCTATGCCACACACCGACCATTCTCCAAATGTGACACGTCTCTTTTTCACATTCACGATTTTACTTCTGAAAATATTATTTAAGGGTGAGAAAATCCTTTATACATATATATATATATATATATATATATATATATATTCGTCAACCCTTCGGGTGACAATTTTATTATGAAAAATGTCATATTTGTTTTTCTCGAAACAGAAAAAATTATCGTGACACGAACGTTCGTCCCGGGAAACGTTTGAATAATTTTAACCTTCTTTTTTATCGGTACTCGGGGGTTGATAACAATTGTGACATGACACTTGAATTTTTTTTTTTTTTTAAGAGGTTAGTTCCGGGTTTCCACGAAGGCAATCGTTACGAACGTTATCACAGTTCGGGGAGGGAGGGTGGCGAAGTCACAAGCCAAAAAGCAATAAACTTTAGAGAGGGGTTGGGCTTCGTAGATGGGGCTCGCGATTCGTTAAAAGCGTATTGCTTCGTGCGACCGTAGTTCGTAATGTTACTCTCTCGTTTCACGGTGAGGAAATTCTCTTGTACACGCTATTTCTGTCCATCACGCTTCATCCCCCTTTTCTCTCTTTTTCTCTCTCTCTCTCTCTCTCTCCCTCTCTCTCGGTTTCTTTGACTTAAATGCATTTTACGAGTGGTGCTAAACTTCTCGAGAGAACTACGAGAGATTTATCCTGAGATCGTGGGAATCTCGAGACGTATCGTCATCTCACGCGAAGGTGCTCCGTGGCCAACCAAAAAGCACCCCCTACCTGCGTGTCTCTCATTTTCCAACGAGTCGAATATCTCGAATTCGCACCAACCCCAACCCCTAAAACGAAAAACCAACCCTTCCCTGAGTGTCTCTCATTTTCCAACGAGTCGAATATTTCGAATTCGCACCAACCCTTAAAACGAAAAACCACTCCCTTCCTGAGTGTCTCTGATTTTCCAACGAGTCGAATATTTCGAATTCGCACCAACCCCTAAAACGAAAAACTATCCCCTTTCCGAATGTCTCTCATTTTTCAACGAGTCGAATATTTCGAATTCGCAGCAACCCTTAAAATGAAGGACCATCCCTTCACTGAATGTCTCTCATTTTCCAACGAGTCGAATATTTGGAATTCGCACCAACCCTTAAAACGAAAAACCAGCCCCTCCCTGAGTGTCTCTCATTTTCCAACGAGTCGAATATTTTGAATTTCCTTCAACCCCTAAAACGAAAAACCATCCCCTCCCCGAGTGTCTCTCATTTTCCAACGAGTCGAATATTTCGAATTCGCACCAACCCTTAAAACGAAAAACCACTCCCATCCTGAGTGTCTCTGATTTTCCAACGAGTCGAATATTTCGAATTCGCACCAACCCCTAAAACGAAAAACCAACCCTTCCCTGAGTGTCTCTCAACCCCTAAAACGAAAAACCAACCCTTCCCTGAGTGTCTCTCATTTTCCAACGAGTCGAATATTTCGAATTCGCACCAACCCTTAAAACGAAAAACCACCCCCTCCCTGAGTGTCTCTCATTTTCCAACGAGTCGAATATTTTGAATTCCCATCAACCCTTAAAATGTAAAACCAGCCATCCCTGAGAGTCTCATTTTCCAACGAGTCGAATATTTTGAATTTCCTTCAACCCCTAAAACGAAAAACCACCCCCTCCCCGAGTGTCTCTCATTTTCCAACGAGTCGAATATTTTGAATTCCCATCAACCCCTAAAACGAAAAACCACCCCCTCCTTGAGTATCTCTCATTTTCTAACGATTCGAATATTTTGAATTCCCATCAATCCCTAAAACAAAAAACCACCCCCTAAATAATTTACCAAATTTTTGCAATTCGTTCGCAAATTCTTCACACCATAAATTCTTTTTTCAACCCTTAGCGAATTCATTTCATCCCCTGAGGAAAAAAACGAAGAAATTAATTAAAATACAAATCGTCTGGAGAGTCAACCAAAGAGACACCCCTAGTTGCAAAAGGGGGGTAGGTAAAAACGTCTCACCGTGAAAAGCTTATCCGTGGTGGATTAGGGCCAAAGCAGTTGTGCCCTCGTCCCAAAGAGCGTATAACCGTGGATATAATACGCTAAACAGGGAGAAGAGAGCGACTTTCGCCGTCCAACTTTTCGCTACGCTCGGGTACTTTGCTCTTACCTAGATTAGTTCTCCCTGGGTTTGAAGATGAAGAAAATGCTGGTTCACCCTCCCCTCTCACCCTCGCCACCAACGATACTTTAACCCCTCGTTTTTTTCATCCCTTTTGCTGTTTTTTTCTTTTTTTTTTCATCGAACCACCAACCCTTCGCACCCCTCATGTGAAAGTTTGTAATTTATTACAAAATATTGAGATGAATATACTGCAGCTTCTTTTCCCCCCCTGGCACTCAATCCCCTTTCCCACCCTTAACGCTCGATACGCAAGGGTCGAATTTCTATCGACTCGCACCCTTTTTCTCAACTTCCGGATCTTCTCTCATTTTATTTTTTGTCAGACAATTTCTCACCCCCTTGGCATACGTATGCTTTTCGTCACATTGTTCGATCTACTGAAAACATCGCTTTCTTACAAAAAAAAACGCCGTCGATTTTGGGGGTTGAAAAATGAGAGACTGGCCAAAAAGTTATTACACTTTTCTTCTCACAAATCCTCATAGACCTTGTATCAAAAACTCAATTACTTTTTAGCCAAGGTCGTACCTTTCTTGCGAACAGGGATCGTTAAATCACAAAAGTCGTGTACAAAACAACTTTGTCAAGCCTGTCGTGCGTTCTCGTTTCGTTTGAACTGCGTATCGAGAAAAAACGAGGAACAAATTCGAGAAAAAAAAACCACCCTTATTTTCAAGCCTACGCGATAAGGGTAGCTTTCGCGACGTTAGACACAAAAGCTGGCTCGGGTCATTTGTGCATCGATACAGGAATAGGGCCGAGGGTGAATACGAGGGATGAAAATTGCGAAGGTAAAACGAAAAGGGGGATAGGAGAAGGGGGCGGAAAAGAAGGGGATTGCATCGCATCGATCACTTTCGGTTAACCACCTCCTTGGTTCGCGAACGTTCGATCAACCCGTCTCTCGACTCACCTCTTTGCATCGTCCCAGGCTTTTCACTCGTTTCTCATCCCCAACTCCCATGCAACCCCCTTTGCGTCTGGCCTCTCTCTCTCACCCCATTTGCATCCCCCTGTCGTCGTCATAGCTTCGTACAGTAACACTGTTTTCTCTCGATTATGGAAGAGAAGCTCGTCGTCGTGTCGAAATACACACACACACCCCCTATCTACCCCCTTAGAAGAGGCGCAGTGCACACACCCTCGAAACCGAAATCTTGCATTACGCCGTGTGGAAGATAGAGTGTACTCGGAGTACACAAGACAACCCCCAACCCCACCACCGATACCACCCCTCCCTCCTTTCAGTCTTCTCTCAATTTGCACGAAACTGTTTTCACTTGTGTTTAAACAGGACCTAAGGGGTGGTCGACGACGACCGGGGGTGGGTAAGAGAAGTTAGGGGTTGGAAATAAAACGATGGAGCTGACTAAATAAAAATCCATCGGTTAGAATAATATCAACGATGCACTTTTTCCTAAAAGCCACTTTGTAATATCGCATTACCACCTACCCCCTATAAACAACCCCTATCGAACTTTTTTCATCCCCACAATATACGTCGAAAAAGTATGCTCTTATTTCATTCGAATTATAATTTTTATTGAATTATTGTTCAATTATTATTTAATTAATTAATTAATTTTTTTGCTTATGTAAATTAATTAAGTTGCTTTTCAATATAAATAAATCTTCGTTGAGAATTGCGATTCTAATCACCGTTACAATTATGCCTTAATCATCATTAAAATATAATCGTTGCAATCCCAATTTAAATCATAACAATAAATGACTAATTATCATTGAAATTATATTAATAAAAAATTAATTAAACACATTAACGATTAAATCATAATTCTACATATAAATTTTATAATAAATAGCAACGATAAATAATTTATAAAAAATGACAAAAAAATTAACGATTAATGAATTCAATTAATTATTTATACGATAAAATCATAATTCTACGTATAAAATTAATAATAAATAGCAATGATAATTAATTCATGAAAAATGGTTAATGAGTTCAATTAATTATTTATACGATAAAAATAATAATTCGTAGCTCGAATATTGCAGTTTTTTTATATTTGCGAGAGAACAGAAATAGTGGACACTATACACGTATTTCAGTCCCTGGGGTCTTCTCAGTCCACAGCTCGTCGAGAATATTCGCATATTCGTCATACCTCCTGCATTCTCGTAGCCTCTTCCACCCCGTGTACATTTGCTGTTCGAATTATATATGGAGATGTAAATACGAGAACGATGACGCCCAAAGTAGAGAGCAAACACAGAGTGACCCCTGCTGGTGAGAATTATATATTAGAAATATAGATATACATATACATGCAGGGGGTTGGGGGTTGTTTTCGTCTCCCATTGCCGAGGACTCCATAGCTTGCTACCCCCGCACTGCATAGCTGTCTACATCCTCCCATGCACTCGACTCACCAGCCACGGTAACTCGTTGGGTAAAGACCCATGTATGGGTCGTTCTGTCAATAATTTAAAAAAAAAAAAAAACTTCGACAATATTTTTTCATAATTTTATTTTATTCGCAATATTTCAGAGGTTTCTGATTTAGTATTTTTATTTTGAAAATTATCGAACCAAAATCTTTTTATTTCCATATATTGGAAAAATGATCTTTTCTTTAGGGGTTGAAAATTTCATTATTTATTTCGATACGACACGAAATACAAGTTTCACATTTATGAGAATCCATGCTTATTTATCTCAACATTTTCGATTCACCAGTCACGGTAGTTCGTTGGGTAAAGACCCATGTATGGGTCGTTCCGTCACTAATTCAAAAAAAAATTACTTTTTATAATTTTATTTTATTCACAATACTTTAGGGTAGATTTAATATGTTTATTTTTTTAATTCACGAACCAAAATCTTTTTATTTACATATTTTAGAAAAAGATTTTTTAGGGTTGAAAATTTTACTATTTATTTCGATACGACAGGAAATACATGTTCATAGTTATGAGAATTACCCATGCTTATTTATTTCAACATTTCTGACTTACCATGCCACGGTAGCTCGTTGGGTAAAGGCCCATGTATGGGTCGTTCCGTCAATAATTCAAAAAAAAATTTTACTTTTTGTAATTTTATTTTATTCACAATACTTTAGCGTTGATTTAATATTTTTATTTTTTTAATTCTCGAACCAAAATCTTTTTATTTACATATTTTAGAAAAAGATTTTTTAGGGTTAAAAATTTTACTATTTATTTCGATACGACAGGAAATACATTTTCACAGTTATGACAATTATTCATGCTTATTTATTTCAACATTTCCGACTTACCAGCCACGGTAGCTCGTTGGATAAAGACCTATGTATGGGTCGTTCTGTCAATAATTCAAAAAAAGATCTAACTTTTCGTAATTTTATTTTATTCACAATTCTTTAGGGTTGATTTAATATTTTTATTTTTTTAATTCTCCAACCAAAATCTTTTTATTTACATATTTTGGAAAAAGATTTTTTTCTAGGGTTGAAAATTTTGCTATTTATTTCAATACGACAGGAAATACATTTTCACAGTTATGAGAATTACCCATGCTTATTTATTTCAACATTTTCGTATATATTCATATTCGGACAGTCGCGAGAATACGAGAAGGGTGGTAAGTGCGAAAGAGGAATCTGACAACCGGAAATTGACCCACATAGTACGAATAGGGGTGGGTGGCGGTTACTACACGTGAGAATAAAATTTCATCGAGTAAAGCTTTTCATCCAAATGCTTCGCAGCTATCACAAACTCTCACAGCACGCGAGAGAACGATTTATGTGTTTGAAAAATCTCGTCCAACTGCTACGAGGTCTTTTTCACTGTGTGTAACGCGAGCTAGGAAAAATATATGAAATAAATTACGCATCGTCTGATACGTTGTCTCGATATTATCATTCTGGAAACGTATTTGTGCAATTGTACAATTAAAAAAAAAATTTTTTAATAAAAGATTAATATAAGAATAATAATAGGAATCTTGACAGTTCCGGGAAATGTAGTTTCATTAGTCATAAAAAAATATGCAAAATTTTACTCAACCTACCTCGAGGGTAGAAAAAACAATTATTTTAAAAAAATTATTAAAAATTCGAATTTTGTTTTTTCAATAGAAGAATAATAATAATCTTGCCAGTTCTGGGGAATGTAGGTTTCACTAGTCATAAAAAAATATGCAAAATTTTACTCAACCCTCCTCCGGGCAGAAAAAAAATTATTAAAAAAAATTTTTTTTAAATATTTTTTTTTTTTAATAGAAGAAGAATTTTAACGATTATCACGAACCTGTCGTTTCTAGAAAATGTAGTTTCAGCAGAGTGAAGCACAGGTTGTAGATGATGGGGGGTTGTAACACGAGCTACATGTTACCCTCTCCCTTCTAGACTCACCGGATGTCACCGTACCACGTTACACGTGGCCGTGGCATAAATCGTCACGTAGTATCACTTAAGGACCCCCCCCCCTCCCTCCAACCCTCGCACCACACATGCAGCCATGAATTACTACGTGCTCGGGCTCTCTTACGATCTATTGCTTTATCCAACCCTTCCTGTCACCTCTCTATCTCTTTGGTTTCATCGCTTTGGCTTCATCCCCTAAATTCTAACCAACGAAATTTCGTCCATTATTCGTTCGACCACTTTTCCAATAATAACGTACGGTGAATTTATATAAAGAATGAAATATCTTCTTTGTTCGTTGGAATTAAAAAATAAAGGGAATGAAATTTTAAAAAGTGAAAATTATGATAAATAATTGTTCGAGAAAAATAAAGGGAAGGAAATTTAAAAAATGAATATTACAATAAATAATTCTTGGGGAAAAATAGAGGGAAGGAAATTAAAAAAATGAAAATTACAATAAATAATTGTTCGATATAATTTTTCTCGAGAGCCTGTCATGGTTGTAGATTAATTAATTATGAATCAAATTAATAAATCAGCATCTTCGTTAAATTAATTTTTTTAAACAATCATAAAAAAAGGCTAGCAAAATATTTAAACAATTTTTCATCGACAAGCTCGAACCATCGTATCGGTCTGTTTGAATTAGAAAGGCCTCAAGTTTGTACGAAGTACGAAGGGGGAGGTTGTGTCTCGAGAAGGATCGAAGCAGGGTCGACCAGAGGGTTTGGTCCTCGACAGGGGGTTGTACGTCTCGAAGAAAACCGAGGGTTCTCAGGGCCGAGGGAAGTTTGTAGTAGGAAAATACCACTTCGTGGAACATCCCACATTCCGGACATCCACCCTTGTACATTCTCATCCCCTTGGTGCGTCTTTGTGTACCGAAGAGCCGTGTACTAGTCAACCTACAGTAGTACAGGTCAGCCACTGGTCAGACATCGGTCCTCGTACTCTCCGAACTTATCTACCCAAGTTTGAATGGGGTCACAAACCTTCTTTTTTCTCTACATACATCTTAATACACCCATACATCTACTAAACCTCCTCTAAACAACCCCCGTTCGAAATTCCAAGTGGGGGGATGAAAACAACCCCTAATTAATTTCAAACTTTCATTCACCTTAAACATATCATCGATTTGAGATGATAGAAAGTTCAATATTCCTTAAATTTTCGTTCTAAATCAACTTCGATTTTCATCCCTTAACGATATACTAAATTTGTTAAGGGTGTAAAAATATAATCGCGAGTATATCGTTCATTGCGTCGAAATATCTCGTCTATATCATCGTACGAGAATTCTATAAGGTTCATGGTGAACCAGCTCGATATCTCGTGGGGTGTGGCATACCCCAAGGTGCATCCCCTTGCCCTGGGGAACCCGACAACGGTATACACGTTATATATGGGTAAAAAGGATACGTAGTTATAAAGTATGTATATAAATACTCACGTATACAAATATAAATATGTGTATTGTGTGTATGTGTGGGGGTGTACAGAATTCACCCCTGACGTCCACAGCTGAGCTCGAACTGGAACCCGATACGTCCTGGCGTAGCTCGCGAGCGATACGTAAAGCCCGGCTTACCTCTATTTTTATGTACACCAGAGGAGGACAAAGTTTCTACCCCCGTTTCTCGTGGGGGTTGCTGTCTCTCCCTCTCTCTCTCTCTCTCGTCCCTCGTGAAAACGGACTACTCCGCTGCATCTCGCACGCCACCGTTAAGCCTATCTTGTACATTATGTGCATACGATGCATGAAATACGTATTTTGTTGCCCGAGCACAAATCTTTAACAGGGGGTGGAAATTTTTATTTTCTTCATTTTCAATATATTTTTTTTTTCATTGCAGAAATTTATTATTTTTCGAAATTCAAAAGCTTTGAGATTCCTCGTGACGTGGTACACTTTGGAGATTTTTTTTTTTTTTGATATCGTGAAATTTTCCATTTCAACCCCTAACCCCCAACTTTCAACCCTTAACGGTCGTCGAGCGAATCCGCGCATTCTAGAAGTTTCGAGACGCGCTTTCAATCGTCACAGCGATTGTTCCGTCTGTCCGGTGGTGAGGTAGGAACGTCTAGCATTAGTCGGGTTGGATTACGGGAGGGTGCGGACAGACCGGAAACGGAAGGTAGCTTCGTCGTGCAACGAGCACGCGAGGAAAACTCGAGCCTCGAATATACGTATATACGAGCTCTCTGCGTCCATTCTGTACGATTGTATGTGTATATACTCGCGTATGCGTAGATATAGACACGTTTACAGGTGCATATACCTTTCCTCGTATACGGGGCGTTCTATGCAAAACCGACCAACCCCCGATCTGTCCAATATTCTTCCGGATGTTTTCTAGCACTGTACCAATCCCAATAACTACCCTAGAATTATTTCAGAATTTTCTCAACGATTTTTATCTCGTTTTTGATTTCTTGAAAATGAGACAAAAAAGGTTTCAAAAATTCTCAAAAATACAATTTTGTTTATCTTCCTTCCCGCATCACAAAAACTAAAAACAAGAAACTTTATAGCATTAGTGCAAAATGATCGTTCCTATTTTCGTCAACTTCTATAAATCAAAACGACAAGATATCCTAGAAAAATCAAAATCTATTATTCCGACCTTGAAAAATCGAAATTTCTTGAAAAATCATGAACTATTAATTAGCAAAAAGTACAATAACAAATTTAAAGGCACGTTCCCAATCGGAGGGGGTACTTTTGATCGACACGGAACGCCCCATAAACGGGCGTGTGGCCAGCCATGGGACGCACACACAGAGGAAAAGCTGAGCTCGTTCGCCTCGTCGCCAATGTCCAGCAGTTAATTTATGCCCAGACTACATTCACCCAGCATACCATACACACCGAGAGCGGAATACGAAACGACCGCACATTACATAAACTCGCCGTAATGCACGCCGTCACTGAGACGTGACAGCTCTACGTTTGGGTAAAACGCAATGTCGTTATACCCACGTTCACATATATATCTATATATCTCTCTTTCTATATATATACAGGCTGAATTTTATAAGGTGTCACAGGATTTATTCTAAGGTAGTTGAGATCGTTACAAACAAAAGTTCCAAATAAACATGAGGGATATTTTTAATAATTTGCGAAATATAAAGGTTTAAAGTTGGTCCAATGAGAGCGTGGTGAGATGCATTGGAGCCGCCCACTCCCCGCCCTAGCAGCCAATGTCCGAGAACCATGACTGTGTAATAATATATGAAATAAAATTGATTACTCTGAATTTTACAACCACGGATGTAACGTTCTATACTGTGCTATCTCTATGGCTAGGGCGGGAGTGGGCGGCGCCAATGCTTCTCCGCGCTCTGATTGGACCAACTTTAAAAATTGATATCGCGTAAACTATTTAAAATATCCCTAATGTACATTGGCAACTTTTGTTTATAATAATCTCATCTATGTTAGAATAAAGCCTGTTATACCTTATGAAATTCACCCTGTATACATGTATATAAATAGATAGACAGATATATATAGATAGATAGATAGATAGATAGAGAGAGAGAGAGAGAGAGAGAGAGAAGGGGGGGGGGTAGAGACAGAGACAGAGAGGAAGGATATAGGTAGAGAATGGTTGGCTCGTAAAGGTCGAAACGCGAAAGGGGTGTGCGTGTACGATGAAAAGTGATGGAGATTCTTTCATCAGCGTCACCATAACTATCGACAGTTTGATCTGGTAAACGAGCCCCGTTATACATATATGGGGATTCTTGATAAACGACTTTTTCTCTGAGCCACGATTTTGACTAGAAAAAAAAAAGAAAAAAAAATATGAAAAAAGGAAAAACCACCCCTATTTGTAAACATACGTAGAATTTTAAGAAAGATTATTTCAAGCCCCCAGTGGAAAATTTAAGTGCTCGATAATTCTTTTAAAATGGATCCGCAGTGATAAACGAGTCAGAAAATAAATAGATCGAACGAGAGAATCTCGATATATGCAAGAAGGGATGAGTGTTGGTTCGAGGGTTAGGGGATGAAAACGATTGATGGTCGACGTTTACGTACTGGGAGGAAAAGAATGTAATCCGATATTGGCGCATAAACGTCGTTATCTCCGGATCGCCGCTTCATCTCCCTCCCAAAACTACCCTTTCAGACTTCACCCCTTCGTCCAACCCTTCTTTTCATCCCTACTAGTTTCGCGATAGTTCGATTTATACGTTCGCGATAGTCGACGCAAGGTCCAGAATCGAACATTCGATCGGGAATCCACGACCTAAACCAACCCTCTCCCACTCCCCTGTAAAAACCTACCCCCTACGACAAAAATAAAAAAAAACAAGCTTTAGCCCGTAAAAATACACAACAAAAGAAATATCGCGAGAGATACGGTTATTACGAACCAATAGAATCGTCGATCGGGATGCGTGAAATATTGTAACAACGGAATTGTGTACCTATGAGCAAAACGATTCAACGATAGTTAAACAAACCCCCCCTTCTGGGAAAGGGATGAGAAATTTCTAGGCAACAATACACGTTTGATCGCCGACCAAAGATACAATTCCATCGTGAATTTATTCTCCTATGTTCGTTCAAACTCACCCCCTTACCCCAGGTTCACCCCTCATCCCTCAACTCCTAGGCTCCAACCCGCTCCAACACTTATAACCTATCCTCCCTTACAATAACACCCCTGACCACCCTAACCCTTCCTCTACAACACCCCCAACCCCTTACTCAACCCCTTTCCTATTTTTCAACCCCTCAACCCCCTTCGCCCATTTCTATCCGACCAAGCTCGAATAAAACTATGACGTCGACTAATCCATATATATATCGTCCTGTCCAACATACTTTCCATATGTATGGCACAAAATCCGGTTTATCGTAATATCTAATACAGTCGATTATTGCAAATGGTGGGACTTTCCCCGGGGGGGGGGGGATACGATGATTAATTAGAATAATCGACCGGAAGCAAAGATCCGATCGATCAATTAAACGGACGTGTGCTCTAGCTCGAACCCCAAGCCTGTCTAGAGCTCTAAATAATCTCTATATACGTTGAATATCGATATATGTACATAATCATCCCCAATACGTGTCTTTACGTATATGGGTGGCTAAGGTGAAAGCGAACCTTGTAGGTCAAAAGGAAACTCACACTTTGGGCCTGAGGGGTGAAATTTGCTGCTCGATCGCACACGACGAGTCGGTTATTACTCGACGATGCATGTGACCCCGATAAGAAAATTTCACAGCTATATACATATGTGTGTGTGTGTGTGTGTGTGTATGTGTGTGTGTGTGTTTGTGTGTGTGTGTGTGTATATAGCAGGCTGATCGGAAGAGGCTGAGAGATCACTGTTTGTGCACCATCGAGAGGTTTAATTGATTGGCCAATATTGGACGGGTTATACGATATTTGTTTTGTTTATGTAAATGTACAGGGCGTTCCATGTAGAATGGTAGAGTGGAAAATTATCGAGGGGTAGAAAAACAGATTTTTTTTTTCGTCGTCACGACTCGTTCTTTTGTAGCAGCTTGTGTCGGATGTCCAATCAACCGGAAACACTCGAGCAAACATACATTTCCAGGATTCGCTCTTAGGGAGAAACGAGAGTCTTGCTTTTTTTGCTTCTTTATTTTTTGCTTCTTTGCCTCGTTAAATTAAATCTTTCTTTCCCTCTCGCCCTTGTCTCAGGCACACTTCAGATCTTCATTCGGTATTCGTTCCACTCGATCCCTATTACTCGCGTACATACGACGACGTATCAACGAGAAGAAAAAAACTATGCTTTCATCCCCCTAAATGTTTTTTTTTCGAGCATTCGTTAGGTTTTTTATATTTTGCTTGGTTTTCTTTTTTCATCGTCAGGAAAATTCTGGGTCACTCGTATCGATGAATCCGTCGATGAATGTTTATGCAAAAATAAAGCTATTTACTTAACGAGATAAAGTTTTATTAATTGATACACCATCGTTCATTTTTTGCCCACTTTTTCTTGAAATATCTGTTCACAGTTATTGTCACGAGGAGATTTCTAAACGAAACCGAGAATCGAATATGCGATGTTTATAATTGTTTTAACATTTTGAAATGCTTTAAAATATTTTGTAAAATGATTTTTTTTTTCAGAAAATTATTACGAAATAAGGGTTGATGGGAACATTTTGAAATAAGGGCTGTAGGAGTTTCAAGGTCATAGGAACTGTACACAAAATAGGGGAGTAAATCGAAGATGGTCGGGGTGGTTCGTGACATTTGAGACGGAACGCCCCGTGTATATGTCTAGAGCCAATAATGGGAACGTCGATACAACGGTGCTACTTAAACGTTCAATGCATAATGCAATTTGCCGACGAACGAACGAGCACAGAGAGAATATAGCAGTACCCTTTCTCTCTGTGTGTGCACGTGGAGTACGACGTTATTCTCACCCCTAAGCTCCTAAGGGATGCTTAGGGATGAGTTAACGGGAGAACCACCGTTGTACATAGACACACACACACATATCTAAGTACGTAAATATATCTATAGACTATACGGTGCAAAGTTTCTCCACGATACCCCTGGTGCATAGAATTACTGGTATTACGAGATCCTAACGTGTTAGTACGCCAGAAGGTAAATTCCGATTAAGACTTTGGCCTGATTACTTCCAAGATCTACAAGGGCACAATACACAAACAGCTCACTGTTACGGTTAAGTTTCCTCGCCAGAGAGAAGGGTGAAAACTTTACACGCTCGAGATCTTCACCCATTATCCCTTATATACCGAAAACACAACCCTTACAAAACGTTACAATTTTCACTTCTCAAGTTTCCCTTAAAAACGCTGGGAGTCATTAAAATTGCTTCGTAAATTTACCCTTCGAGTCTGAAGAGTACCCAGACATCTTATTATCAACCCTTAAATACTAAGAGCCTGCCAGAATCTCGGATATCTTCAAAACAGTCGTTCTAAAGTCGTTCCAGTAGTATAACGCCGTTATAGTCAGACGTACTTAGTTCTTTCCTCATTGACTTATAACTTGAACTCTTTCTCTGGATTTTTGGATCAGATCTCGTTTCAGGGGGTTGATATTTTTTATGGGGAGCACCGAGAAGACACCCGTTGTATTTTACGAAGCTCGAATATTTTGGAATGATGCAAATTAACCCAGAGTATCTGATTACTTCCTCTTCCTTACAAAACGTTACAATTTTCAATTCTCAAGTTTCCTTTAAAAACCCTACTGATCATTAAAATTGCTTTGTAAACTTACCCTTCGAGTCTAAAGAGTACCCAGACATCTTATTATCAACCCTTAAACACTAACAGCCTGCCATAATCTCGTGTTTCTTCATGAGAGTCGTTCTAAAATCGTCGCAGTAGTATAATACCGTTTTATGATCAGACGTACTCAATCTTATTGACCTATAACTCGACCTCCTTCTCTGGATATTTGGGTCAAATCTCGTTTCAAGGTGTTCATATATTTTATGGGGAGGATCGAGGAGACACCCGTTGTATGATACGAAGCTCGAATATTTTGGAGTGATGCAAATTAACCCAGAGTATCTGGTTACTTCCTCTTCCTTACAAAACGTTACAATTTTCACTTCTCAAGTTTCTGTTAAAAACCCTACCGATCATTAAAATTGCTTCGTAAAGTTACCCTTCGAGTATCTTATTATGAACCCTTAAACACTAACAGACCGTCAGAATCTCGGGTTTCTTCAAGAGAGTTGTTCTAGAGTCATCCCAGTAGTATAACACCGTTATAGTCAGACGTAGTTAGTTCTTCCCTTATTAGCCCATAACTCGACCTCTTTCTCTGGATATTTGGGTCAGATCTCGTTTCAAAGGGTTAATATATTTTATAGGAAGCACGAGAAGACACCCGTTGTATGATACAAAGCTCGAATATTTTGGAATGATGCAAATTAACCCAGAGTTCCTCTTCTCTCTCCATTTCTCTAACCACGTTTATGCACCTTTGCCGTTTGCATTATATTCGTCATAACCCTCTGATACTACCTCGTCGTAATATTTGCCCCATGTATATAACATTCAAACTGTGTAGAAACAAACACAAATAGCCCCTGGGTCCTGCATCGTACTTATGTTTTCGTGGCATAGGCTGTGGTCGACGCGTTACTACCCACTGATATTCAACGAAATACACGTACTTGGATGCTTCTATTATATTTCACGTACAAGCCAATATACATATATGTATAATAATAGTTATCGTGTATAAATTATTCGTCCATGTACATTGCCACGGACGAGAACACGTACGGTACTCGCTTGTACGAAAACAAGCCCTCGAGTGAAATGTCCACCCCTTTACGAAACTCACCCCCTTCCTCGTACATTCACCACACTACAAACTCGTAAAAAAACCTGAAATTTTTATCTACGTTCGGAACATAGTTAATTATATAAGACAAGAGCATTCTCGTTCAACGCGTTTCGAATTTTACAACGTAACGTTAATTAAGGGTTGAGCCGGGTGAAATTTCTCAGATTTTATGTTTCGCTCGTTACCGTCGCATAACGAACTCGGTATTTATAGAGTAGATAATCAGCCATTTCGAACCTCAATCTGGTTTATTAATTTTGTATTTTTAAAAATTGAAAATTAATTAAGAATTTTGATTAATTAAAATTAGGAGTGCTTCTGCTTTGTTTCCTCGATACTTCAGCGACGTTACTACACGTGCATAAGGGTATAGGGGTGGGTACTGGGGGTCGAGGGAGAGAAGAGATGGATCAGAGTCGAGAGAAATATGCGAGCTTGCGAGTTTTAACAGGGTGAAAGCTCGCTACGTAGCAAGGAAGACGTAAAAAAAGCTCTACCGAGGAGTATGACTGAGCCTCTCACGACTTGTACCCAGCGGTACACGATAAAGTAGTCCTTTAATGGTCAATAACGTATCCCCCTACTTTTTTTTCGTATAAAATCCTCGATTCGCACTCGTCTCACGTCGAGACTCTGTGATTTTTAGACAGTTATCTAAAATGTATTTATCTATCTACCGCGCTGAATCTTCCTCGAAGTATAAAAAAAACCTATAATCTTCTTTTATACTTCGCTAGAAAAAAAATAATCACGTCTTCGACCCTTAAACGTTTTCGAATGGTCCTTTTTTATGGACGAGAAGAGTCTCACATCCCCAGAATTTATAAGTGATAAATGGCTGAAGTCACTAACTAAAATTAATTTAAATAATTTTTGTTTAAATAATTTAATTAATCGTATCTCATAAAATTATTTAAAAAAAAAGTTCTCCCACGAAACAAACATATTTTAATAAAACTCATATTCGCAATTTTCCCCTGAAACTCACAAATCTTATGTGAGGAAATAACCACCCCTCTCTCACCCTCTCTTTTCATTCAATTTAAGTCACGATATTTATCAACTCTCGCATTTTCCACTCTCGTGAGGAGGGATGCACCTTGGAGTTGCTCGCATCTATAGACATAAAGTAAAGGGTGTGAGAGAGTGAGAGAAAGGTAAGGGAGAGAGATAAAGGATATATAGAGAGGATAGAGAAGAATTACAAACGGTAGCATTCGCTCTCGTGCCAAAGAAAACCTCTCTCTGGGTTTCTCAGGTTTCTCAGTTTACCTCGTATATATACATCTATATATCTATCTCAAACCCATACGTCGTACATTCGTCTCTCCACCACTTCCAGATTTCAATTTCCAATCTAATAAGAAATTCTTTCGCGACTATTTCTCAACCCTCGACCCTGTCTGACTATTCCTCTCTTTTTCCACTAGCAACTCTCGTGCCTCTGGACCAAATTTGTCTCTCGATGTCTTAGCGGCATGCCTCTCTCAACCCCTCGTGCCCCTTCATCCCTTACTACCAAATTATACGCATATATATATTTTCATTCTCCTTTCCACCCCTGTATTTTCCAACCCCCTCTGTACGAACACGAGGGAGGATGGGAAGGAAACTGGGAAAGAGAAGCCGAGAGCTAATCCTACCCCCTCTGTCTCGTCAACCACCGTACCCAAAGCCACCCTTACCCATCGCTATTCTACGGTATCGCGTCCGTTGCCTCTTCCCTCGCGCATTTCTCTTCCTCTTACGCGACTTATCTTCCGTGACTATCCAAGTCGCGCAATCTTACCCCGAGGCCATCCACTCATTTGTTCGACGTGAAAGAGAGAAAGGCAGTGAGGGACGAGGGAGCTCGAAGTTCCGAGAGATATCTCGAGTGACGTGAAACTCACCCCCTCGATGCCTTTTACCAACCCTTAAGACATCCTTAGAACGTCCTTGGGCTCGAATATGCTCGCGGCTTCGTCTCGACTCTTTGGAATATTTTCGCCTCTTTTTTTCGTACGCCACGGTGATTATTTTACGATCACGAGGGGTGGAAAATTCCAGAACTACCCCCTTAACTCACGTAAGACGATACACGTGTATCTGTGTATGGATTTTTTTGTAACGTATTGTGCTCGAGAAACGTCGTCTTATCGGGGAGGAAACGGAAGCTTCTGTGTGCACATGGCTAGGGTAAGGGATGGGGGATGAACGATAGGGGATGATTTTTATTTTTTATTCTTTTTTATAAGACTGGCTTATAAATATATAAAGACCAAGAACATCTACCGTTCTCAACAATAATCTAGGCTATCAAAATCTCGAATTTTTTTCAACCCCTAAAAAATTTTGTTTAAAAAAATGTTTAAAAAATTCTGGAAAAATTTTATTTTTCATTTGTCGTTATAATTATTTTCCTCGAAGCAGGAATGAGTCAATTTCTTATTCTAGAGTTCGTATTTTTAACAAAGAAGAAGTCTCGACAATTAAAATGGTATTAGGAAAGCCACAAAACATATTTCTCGCAATAACGACGTATTCCAGTTTTTCCCTTACGTTCGCGGACCTGGAAGGGAAACTCCCAGTCCCGAGGGCTTTTTCTCTCATTATCGACTCTACCTTTTCACCCTTGGAACGATTTAAAATATGATAACTCCATGGCAAAAGAAATGTCATTCGGTTCAACGACTTTGCACATTGCCAGTCCTCAAAGAACCACCCTTAACCTTATTTCCTTCGACACAAAAAAAAACATCTCGCAACACGATAGATCTGTACTCCTCGATATATTTTTCGTCTCGTACATTCGATTTAAAAAAAAATTACGAGAACATAATTAATATTTTAATTTATACAAAAACCACCCCTTAACAAAAAGCCAAGATCTCGATTTTAATATGCTCGTTAATTTAATTTGATTGGCTCGAAATTTGGAATGTCGTGACTCGAGTAGAAAAATTGACGTATTCCTTCGAAGATTGTGTCACCAGCAACTCGATTTCATCGAACTGTGATAGTAGCTTTTGAGATTCGACTTTTTCAAGTCCGCGAAAGCCGTTCGACTCGTTTGGATGCTTGGTACTTCCCTCTCCCTCGCGACAACGGCCTCGAGCCCATCCTCGATAGATACTACCCCTTTCCACCCTCGCATCCCCCTGTCATGATGACTGAACGAGGGTTGAGGGATGAAAAAGACGAAGTCAGGGTGTTATCACCGAGACAGGCGTTCGATCGAACAACGAACCCTCGCTATGAATTTAGAAAATATATTTAAAGCACAAAAAAAAATTTTTCACGTAAACAATTTTTTCAAAAATCCAAAATTTTTTTAAATCCAAAATTTTTTATTTTGAAATTTTATTCAATTTTCTTTTCGTAATCAAGTAAGACACGATAAGATAATAATACAGCAGTTGCCCGATTTAGAAGAGGGTAAAATTGTACAGAAAATAACAGGGGTGGAAAGTTAAGGGGGTGAGTTCGTGACGATCAGGGTGCATGAACTTCCACTGTATATTTATTTACATATATACATGCGTGTGTGTCTAGTAGTAAAAGTACAGCTAGTTCCGGCGTCACAGAGTCGCCCTTTTCCTTTTCGCCCTTTTTACTTCGTTTCCACCCCTACGATTTTTTGTTACTTTTCCTTTTGCGACGTGTCTCTTCTTTTTTTTCCTCCCGGCTCTCTTCAAGCTCCACTTGTTCGAGGCCCACTCGGTCTTCCCTTTAATTTCACCGGGGGCGCGAACGTCGTGGTATAACGTTTCACCCCTCTCTCTCTCTCTCTCTCCCTCTATCTCTCCCTTTTTTTGTTAATTTTTTTCCCTCGCCCTGTCTTTCTCTATCTAGCCTTTGGAAGAAAACGAGCACAATAGACGAACGGACCGAAGGATTTCGCCTTTTGTGGATCTCCGGAACGGCGCGTCCTGCACACACACAAATAGACACAGACACACACACACACACGTTTTGAGGTAAATCGGATTGCTCTCCAGCAGCAGCTTGCAGTTCGAAGCTTTTCTGTGGGCAACGAGAACGAATCGACTGGGTGGGAAAAGGATTATCTCTCACTTCGTTTCTCTCTTTCCCAACCCCCATCCACTCTTCTCGCTTTTTCCCTTTCTCCGCCAGATTTTTTTTTTCGTTATACTTCTCGTTCGGGGATGAAGAAGAATGGGACGGAGGGATGGAAACGGGGAAAAAAAGGAAAACAAAATTTTTGTCGGGTGAGAGAATGACGTGAATGGGGAAGATCTCGTGTGTCTGACCAGTATGAGAACTTTCTACTTCCGCATGGCTTCCTCGTTACTAAAGGGGTTAGCTCCACTATCGCATTCTTCCCTTTCGCGATGATCGTCTTCAATGTCGATCCAGTACAGTAGGTCAGTTGGATAATCTTGGTTGTATATGTTTGTAGCAGATTTTTATTTACATGTGAAAAAAAAATTTGTCGATGGAAATATTTTATCGAAATAATTAATTAAAAAAAAATTTTTTATGAGATTTGTTTATTTATCATTCGATTTAGATTAATTGGAACGTATTCGTATAATTTAATTAACAATTGGACGAATGCTAAATTTATTCGCACGTCCGAAAGAAAAATTACAATGCCCGACCAATGCTGGATTTTCTACTTACGCGTCTCAAGAGGCGAACCAAACCGCAAGATTATTCGAGGCGTGGTCAACCTGGTTTGCGTTATCGTTTTTATTTTTATACGTGAAATCGTGTACAACGAGAACTCACTTATGTCAAGGGTTGCTTCAGTTTTTACGAGATAAACGTGCGAAAACCTGGACGCGCGAAATGAAGGTGAACCTGAGTGATAAAATCGCTAAAGTACGAAAGGACAAAAAATGTAATTTCTTCCTTCTTACGTGAGCGACGTGAAGAACCAAGACGAAAAATCGAAAGATCTTTCCAATTTTCAGATTCGTTTTTTGATGAAAGAAGAAAAAAAGAAGAAAAAAAGTGCCAAATTGATATTCATAAAAAATCTCGTATTTTTCACGATGTCGAATTATTTTGCAAATTTTCATTCGTTCTATATATATTTTGACGTGGATATCGTCTGGATTATGAGAATAAGATTGAAACATCGAAAGTCGATCGATCACCCCCAAAATGAACGGAAGAACGATAGACGGTGAAGGGGAAATGCCTAAAAGGGAAAGAGATAGAGAGACAGGAGGATTCGAGTTTCCAGGACTTGAATTAATATGCAATCAGTCCCCGATGTCTGAAACTCCAGCGTACGCGAGACGAGGGGCTCAAAGATCGTTCGGTCTCACGATAACTCGAGTGAGGCACCTCCGGCAAGTAGTAATCTCGAGACTAATTCGATACGAATTAACGCGGCTCACGCCTGTCTGACTGCACGTTTACTCGTTCCCCTTATTCGCGACCTTCGAGTTCTCTCCCCCGCGCACGGGCTACTCTACGTCGACTCGATCAACGTTTTCCAAACTCTTCGAAACGTTCGACCCTCTCTAACAATATCTGACCTTGAAAAAACAACCATAAAAATATATTTCATTTTTTTAAGACAAAAAATCGTGTCAATTAATTTAAAAAAATATTTATCTCGCAAACCGTTGGGGTTAAAAATTTGAAATAATTTACAGTTTATTATCCCTTCGGGTTTTATGTAGTGGCAAAGTATGAATAAAAATAATTCGATTTGTTGTCGAGCAATAAAAATAGTCGAGGGAGAATTCCTCGTGCATGAGAAAATAGGGGTTGTTCGCTTAACTCCGGACGGAAACGTCGTCACACTCTTCGAAATGTTCAACCCTCTCTAACAATACCTAATCTAAAAAAAACATAAAAAAATTCAAAATTTCATTCAAATCCAAATTTCATTTTTTTAAGACAAAAAATCGTGTCCAGTAATTTAAAAAAAAATTTATCTCGCAAACCGTTGGGTCTAAAAATTTGAAATAATTTACAGTTTATCGTCTCTTCGGGGTTTAGTAGTATAGCGGCCACTATGGCGACCCCCACTCCTATCCCCACTCCTATCCCCACTCCTTTTTCCCCACTCCGCGGTCGCCGAGTTCGCCGTGAGCTCGAGCGGCCGCGGATGCGGGGGGAGAGGTGCGCGGGGGGAGGACGGGGGATGGAGGGTGTCGGCATAGTGGCGCGCTGTTTTTTATTTATTTATTACATTTTTTATATTTATGATAATGAGTATATTTGGCTGGTGATTACTC
>JAPYZU010001091.1:0-20002 GCA_030523005.1 Tryphoninae sp. B BG-2022a | reverse complement strand
TATATATATATATATATATATATATATATATATATATATATATATATATATATATATATATATATATATATATATATATATGTGTGTGTGTGTGTGTGTATGTATATATAAATGTGTATATCTTTCGTTTTAGAGACAGATATATCTAAGCAGTTATCTATAGATATAGTACGGTTGAAACGTTAACGTGTATCGCCGTTTTCTGGAACAACCTTTTAAAGCACATATACACACGTGACGACACGCCTTCCTACCATTATGTCATTGAGCTTTTCAGGGTCTGTTATTATACGCGAAGCAAAATGGAGCCGAACTCATATCTAGATGCGTCCGGCTCTTTTAACAATTCTTATCAGCCATATATATATATATATATATATATATATATATATATATATATATAGAGAGAGAGAGAGAGAGAGAGAGAGAGAGAGAGAGAGAGAGAGCGTGTGTGTTATTTAAAGTGAAATTTCTTAGCCGTCGGTTTTTGTTTAATTAAAAATGAGAGGGGACAAAAAAAATTTTTGCTCGATTAAGATATACGTATCATCGTCATATTTATACAACGTAGATGGAAGTATGATGGATATGAGTATATACGTTGATAATGTTAATGTGTGACGGCTTATTGGCTCAAGCTGGAGTAAATCAATAAAGTTGCCTCGCAGTTGTGCTTCATAACTTCGCTGTGACAATCAACCCTCAACCGACCGTGTGGCCTAACGGATAAGGCGTCGGACTTCGGATCCGAAGATTGCAGGTTCGAGTCCTGTCACGGTCGAAACATTAATTTTTTTTTTTTCTTTTTTTTTCACTCGTCAATATTTTCCTTGACTGTAATTTCGAGCGGTATAATTTTGCGGCTTTTTATTGCTTCTTTAAAAAGCAAATCGCAAACAAATATATATATATATATATATTCTTGTACGAATGAGAAACGCGTGGGCGAGAATACCAGAAGCGCGCGCGATCGTCAAGCGATTATTATTTCTTTTTCGCACGGTTTTTTTTTTTTTGCGAACTCTAGAAATAACTTCGAAGCGCGAACATCGATGAAGCAGACGTTGATTAAATACAATTTGCAAAATAAATGAACATATTTTTATCTCGTTGGGAAATCGACAGATAACGCTCTCAAGGTCGATCTCCATTCAAAAAAACAATCATACATCATACTTTTTCATCGGATAGAAAACAAAAAGAAAAAATATTTCTCGTTACTCAAAGTTGAATCGCGTTTTTAAAAACAAATATTTTGCACAAAGCATTATTAAAAATGTTTAAAATCGTCGCGTTAAACACAGGACCGAGACGCTCGTCCGGGAATGAAACTTTACTCGCTCACGTGCGAAGCCAGAGGTTTTCTCTCGCTCAGCTAGAACCATCGTCGTGAATGTATAATTGTCACGATATTAAGTAAAGCGAGCCAGTTGCGGGTTAGCGCCGCGCATAATAGAATTGTGGGAACTCAAGCGGCATGGAAAGGCAAAATGCGAGAGTGGCGATCTCGTCTTACGATGCTAGTTAGTAATTTGATCGGTTGGATTCTTCTCGCGCTGAACAGCCGAGATCTATATTACCCTCTTATTAACTCACGCTTAAATTTTCCTAACGATTATTCAATTTTGCATTTGTTTTCTTTCAATTTTGTACTTTCACGCTGATAAGAAATAATCGTTATCACAATATCGAACGATGAGGGAAATGAGTTTAAAATTCAAGGAGGAAAAATGAAATAGCAGAGAGAAGAATATACGTATAATAACGTTGGTGAGATAGAGCAACTCTATTGTCAATCTTCGAGCTGAAGAAGATGCAAAACGTGTTGCCTTTTAGATCGCAGTACGAGTACCAACCCACGCCCGTTATCACAGTTTATAACTAATTGACCCTACTTAACCCAGTACGTATTGAAATAATCCCTCCGTGACAGCGATTCATTGAGCGCTCGTCGTTTAAATTGTGAAAAAGTCAAAACAGCATTTCGGGTCGTTAGTTGTATTACACGTACGTTCTTATTGATAAATATTTCGACACTGGGCTCACATGGTCAATGACAAATGTCCATTTGTACTCGTCGACTGTTTTAATATCGTTCGATCAATATTTTGATCGTACGAATTTATAAATATGTACACGTACATCGTGTGGCTTAAATATAAATTATGATTAATTATTCTGTGTGTTTGTAACACGTTGTAATTAATTGTTATTTAACGGTGAGGTTTTTTGTTTGATTTTGTTTTAGCTCGCGAGTGAGCGCAAAAGCTAGCCCCGCCGACGATAAGCAGCAGAGTAGCGCAGAATCAGCAGGAAAATTTCGCCAAAACCCTTGTAAGATCTCCAATTCGAGAAACGCTAGTGTCCTACGTTCCTACAGAAACGTCCTCTGACTATTTTCGATAGCCAGATTCACCCAACCGCGCCGACATCGTAGAATGGTAGAAGGTGAACCCGACTCAAAGCACAATCATAGTGAGTATTCCGGGAAGAGATTTGTCTTCGTTTCTTCTTTGGCGATTAGAAAGTCGAACTGAAAATAAATAAAAAGATATTATTGTAAGTTGTGGACATATATTGGAACATGCTAAATTTTCTATTTGTTTTACAGAGTGTGATGTAAAAGACGATCGCCTAAACGGCTGCGGTTCAAAGGACCTAGAACTTGCCGGTATGTTTGTAAAACAAAAAATTACCAACTCTTTCAGACGATATTTAATTTATCCTTGCGAAAATAGAAAGTAAAATACACTTGTTTGACGAGTAATAAAAATTGTTCAACAGGTATTGGGTCAAAGGGCAAAACCCTAGACCCCGAGAAAGGATCGTACCTAAAAGCAGATTTCGAGAAGGCCATCGAACTTACCGGTACGTTTAATGTTCTAAAAAATTTTCTTTTTTTCATAGATATTTCCGAGTTCCTCGAAGCATTGCTAAGTAGAATTGTAAACGAGTAAAATATAGTTGGATTATAGACCTAGATGGCAAACCGAGTGTTATTCGACGAATTTGTGTAAATACGGTAGCTTTTAAACTGATTTGTTTGTCCAACACTTATCGCATCACACTTACCCGGGATGTCTCACTACTGTTGATTCGTCTCTCAAGGTCTCTCCAACGACTCCGCCATGAGAAATTATATTTTTACCTTTATCACGTCGAGACGATTTTATGGCCGAACAGTCTAATTGCAAAGACGCGATCATCTTTGGACTTCGTCGTTTAGTTGTAAGAAGAACTTTGTATCGGCGCGTGTATAATTCTCTTAATTCTTTTTTCAGAGTATGGAAAGTTTCATTACTTCCTGCTCGCGGTATGCGGGTTTGTCAGCACGAGCGAGGAGATGGACGTAATTTCCATGTCCTTTATTCTACCAAGTGCACAATGTGATCTAAAGCTCGATACCCAAGCCAAGGGATGGCTCAATTCCATCATCTTCATAGGAATGATGGCGGGTGCCTATGCGTGGGGCTCAGTTGCCGATGCACTGGGCCGACGCAAGGTACTCATTGCCATATCCTTCATGAACGCCGTCTGCATCGTTGCATCCAGTTTTAGCCAGTCCTATGAACTCTTCATGTTCTTCCGTTTCTTGAACGGAGCTGCGTAAGTTATTCTTTCGAAGCTCTCTTCTTTCATCCGAGAATATGTTTGGCCCTGGCTGACTTTCATTTGTTTTACAGCCTCGGTGGCAGCGGACCGGTAATCTGGTCGTACTTTGCAGAATTTCAGCCGAAGTCCAAACGTGGCTCTATGTTGTCCTTCATGGCAGCATTCTGGACGCTTGGAAATCTCTTCGTCGCTGGTAAACATCTTAAACAACACTTTTATATTATAATTGTAAGACGAGATGAAGGTCGTTGAATTATTGTTTTAATTTAACTTAATCAGGATTGGCATGGTTGATCATCCCTCATGACATTGGTATTACGAGTGCGGCATTCACGTACAATTCTTGGCGAATTTTCCTGCTGATCTGCGCTATTCCCTCCTTCATCGTCGCGGGGCTGCTGCTGCTGCTCCCCGAATCCCCGAAATATCTATTGTCGCGAGGTAGATATGAGGAAGCTCTCAATATCTTCAGAGGCATTTATGCCATTAATACTGGTAAACCACGCGACACCTACACGGTACGTAGAAGAAACATTATTTTTCATCCTTGACAGATAAAGTACTCCGTGTCTCTGAAAAAGATTAAATGATTATCGCTAATTACAGGTTAAAGAATTGATCTTGGACGATCTCTACCGTGAACCGGAGCCCGTCAAGGCCGGCGCTCCTGAGAAGAACAAGTACAAGATGATGCTCGGCGACATAATGGACAATAGTAAACAGCTATTCGTCTCGCCGATTTTACGCTTCACCGTCATATCGATAGTTATTAATTTCACATTTCACATCGGTTATTACGGTCTCATGATGTGGTTTCCTGAGTTGTTTAATCGTTTTGACGAATATAATCGCGATCATCCCAATCAGGGTGCATCGATCTGCCAGGTTACTGATTATGTTGTAAACAACGGTTCTCACAGTATAGAGCGAGAGTGTTCGAACAACATCGAATCGAACGTATTTATGGAATCTCTGATAACCGTAGCTTCGGCAATACCGGCTAATATACTTGCTGTTCTTGGCATGGATCGTCTTGGACGCAAGTTCTTCCTTGGTGAGTTAAGCGTGACGCAAATTGTGATGTTTTCACGTTGTTGATGAAATTCCAATGATTTTCTAATTCGATATTCTTTTTCATTGACAGTCTTCAGTACATTGTCCTCGGGTGCTTGCGCCGTTGGTCTATACTTCGTGTACAACAAGACCCAGAATCTCATTGTATCAGCAACGTTCAGCGGTGTCATAAGCTGCGGTAACGCTGCACTCGATTGTCTCATAACCGAAGTCTTTCCGACGAATCTACGAGCGACTGGTATTGCAATATCGATGGTGGCTGCTCGTCTAGGTGGTATTATCGGCAATCTCGTTATAGCTCAGTTACTGGATCTCTATTGTCCAGCGCCAACTTTCATAGTAGCTGCTCTCCTCATAGGTCAGTTCCACTTCTTTCTTCTATATTCCTGTGATTTGTAATTAAACAATCGTGAAATTAGTAATGAAAATTAATCTTTTGATTTTTGTAATACTAATCTATGTTTGTTCTTCTTATTTTTGTTTCAGGAGGTGGTTTGCTGTGCTTATTCTTACCGAACACAACGCGCGAGCCACTTTCTTGACACCAGCGAAACAACAGCTCTACCTGATAATCCATATGTATAGTCATAATGCATTTTCTTTTTGTATCAAAGTATATAAAGCATTTTAAAAAACAAAACGAAACAGTAACATAACGACGACAGTGTGCGTAAAGCTCAGTACCACAGACGTAAACAGAAGCAACAATAAACATATTATATAAGTAAATATGTGTAAGCGATAGAGTGTACGATTATTCTATTCGAATCGATTTTTAACATACTGAGAGAATATCTTGTGTTGCTGTAAGTTGCAAACGAAGAATCATTGATCGTATATATATATATAAATCCGAAGATAGTTCAACGTATCATGTATTACATGGAAACAAGAGAATTTACTAATTATCATAGTTCAGTTATAGCGGATTAAAATGAATGAGAGTATTAACGAGAAGAATACGAAGGCCCGTACTACGTGGCGAGAAATAAGCAACCGCGATAATATCGACAAATGTCTAATACGCCCAAGTGCTCAAATTTCCGTAGGAATATCGGTTAGCTATATCTCCATTGTTTTGTATTTTTCTTTTCCTCTATATTGTCTCTCATGTATTGTTGATTTGAATTCTAGGAGCCATATAAACGACTTGTTAAGTTACTATATGACGTAAGACCAAATGTAGACAGGAGGTAATGAAAAGAAACTATCGAAAGTTCTATAGAAATGTTTTAAGATCGTTTTAATATCACTTGTGCAATTCTGTGTCAAAAGCAAAAAAAGAAATCAATGTAATCTTAAATTATCAAGCTCATTATCGGATTTGTAAAATCAGATATGCAATAGATTATTTACCTGTTATTATTTGAAACTTTTAATCATTTTAAGACCTATCCAATACTAGGATTGTAAGAAAAAAATGCGAGATAGAAGTACCTACACCACATTCGCCTGTTTATATTCTCAACAACAAAATCAACATTATCAAGAAATACATCAATGTAAGGAGAGTTTTATGGATTTGAATATACCTGATAAGCCGAGCTCATAAAATAATCATGAATAATTATGGTACGTGCATACGTTGAGATTTTTTGTAGATTCTTAAGATAAGTTATATGAGAAATACTCGTTCTAATGGGTTATCATTCATATGATATTGCTTATTATCCAGGAGCTGGAAAAAGGTAGAATGGAAAATAATGAGTTTTTTGAGAAGATAGTAGTCTTTATTTTTTTTCATAGGCTGACCGTCTCGCAGATTTTGTGGTTGTTACTTATTCTCTCATCATCTTCTCCTTTTGACGAGCGAGCTTCTTCTTGCTAAGTTTTTTCTTAGGTTCTTCTTCCGCGGCCTTGGCAACGACCTCTTCTTTCTCGGTCAATATCACCTCAATGTGGCACGGTGAGCTCATGTACGCTGAGAACAAGAAAATATGAAAAATGATTATTATTGGTATAGAATTTTTTGACAATACGAGGAACTTTTAAATCACTGGACCAAAAGTAATGATTGTACAGAACGAGCATCACTTACGATTGATACGACCGTGCGCCCTGTAAGTCCTTCTGCGCAAACACGGAGCATGGTTAACTTGAATGTGATCTATTACAAGACGATCTACATCGAGTCCCTTGTAATCGGCGTTGCTCTCTGCATTTCTGAGAAGTTGGAGCAAGAATTCAGCCGATTTCTTGGGCCAACGTCCCTGAGTGGTGCCGAATTGCTTGGCTTGAGCACATCTGCCGACTCCACCGTTAAATCTGCGGAAAGGAACACACTCTTTGTGTTCGATGACGCTTTTCAGGTACTTTTGCGCCCTGCGCAGAGCCATGTTCTTTATCGCACGTGCGGTTTCATGAGTGTTCTGAAACAAAAATAATAAGAATGAAAAACTCGTTTTTACGATTTTTAGAACGGTTTCGAAAGACTCTATAACGATCACAGTTCATTGTCGTGGACCAATTTTTCAACAAATTTCACACTTATTTATTGTTGTAAAACGTTAAAAGTAATAAAAGTATACTTATGACGCTCTATCTGCTAATTCAATCAGCAACAATTTCACTCGTTTACCATACCGTGAGTGTGCCGAGTAAAATCTTAGGTTAGCTTGTGAGTCCCAAAGGGATGGATAAAATATTTGTTTACCTTGAAGTGAACACGTAGATTTGATCCGCGTGCCTTGCACGACTTGGACGTGTTGGCCGGTTGATGAGAGTAACGACCCATCGCGTTCTAGAATAACAGAAAAAATTCACCACTGTTTAACTTTTATGCACAAAACCAACGTCGAACACGAGCTCGGAGAACCTCAAAACTATGGGACAGAGTAGGGGTGGGGGGAGACGTTCTCTCTGCCATGCATCTTTCGTTCCTGATATATTGTATTTTTAACAATCGCGATACACATATTGCAGTCAACTAATGAATATTCAAGTAGCAGGTTCAACGCTGTCATACTGATTACACGATATTCTCAGTTTTAACGAGGATTCGAACAGATTTGTGTTACATTGCAGAATTAACCATACCTCTTCACAAAGTGATATTACAGGAAAAGACGTCAAAGTTTCGTGCGCAGGCGCACTTTAACTTCCCGTGAGAGGGCGCCAGTGTCGACGTTGTATAGTCAACTCTTGGAAAGTTCTCGGGACTGTAGAGTCTCTGCGTTATAGTAGTTTCCCAACCGTTTTAATCTCTCTATAAAGTATTATCTTCGGACTATAGATATTGTACAATTCGTTCAGCAAAAGATCCTCCATCTTCACTCCACCCTCTCGAGTTGAAAAATTTCGCCGCTAGGAGCGTCTTCGCTATTCACTGTACAATACACAAGTGGGCTTTGCGAGGAATATACAGTGACAAAGGCCTGTCTTTTCACACCTTTTTTTCTATAAAGAGATTTCACACCCAACGAGCGAGAGGGCTGATTTGCTATCGGTGAAGAAAAAAAGAGAGAAAAGCCGAGCACTCTGGATACGACTTGCTCCATTTCGGTGCTGTCGTCAAGTTCCTAATTATCGCATAATCACTAACGAGTTTCGTGAGCCAGTGTTTATCCCGGGTAACCTCCCGAAATTTCACGGTTTGCTACCTTCTGTCAGTGTTAAACCTTTTAATACAAACATATTCGAGTTTTTTCTGGCTCGAAGATTTTATTCGCGATGAATGCATCATCGAGATTTTAACGTGAACAGTTCCGTGAAGTGACCAGGTGTGTACAGTTTGTAATACATCGGGTGGGCACCCAGTCATTCCTAGCCCGATAAATCTCAAATCTGACAGATCATTCGTATCGTGTTGTGAGTATATATTTTTTGTCGTGTTTCGACCCGGAGATAAGTCATTACGATTCTCACGAGAACGTTATGACATCAAAGACTAATTTCGAACAATAGAATCGCTTCACGTTACTTCAAACTAACGAACGACAGTTCGATTTTCGTTTAAGATAAACGAAGAGAAAAGAAAAAAAAGGAACTCGTCTAAGAACTCGATACGCTTTGGTATTGTTGTCGTAGTGTATTTACGAAAATCGCGCGAGTGAGAATATGTCGAAGAATAAATTGAATCTGACACTGCCGCCGGGTTCGATAGAGCCAGTACCGGCCGTATCTCCATCACCGCCTGTACAACCGCTCGCGACTTACGCCGAACCACCTGTAATACCAGAGTAAGTAGCGGATACAATTTTGCTCATTTAAAATTTATTTCAGTGTAATATATTGTGTCACGTATAGAAGATTAAAATGTTGAAAATGTATTTAAATTATGTTATCTATATGAAGAAGGTAATAATAATAAGAATGGAATATACTCTTATACAAAATATTGTGATCGTGAGGTGTAAAGATGGCACTCATGTATAAATTAAAATTGTGTGTCTATTTTGTTGTTTTATCTTTGATAATTATCAGCAATCTTTTTCCTTCTTTAAAGTAGAGTAATGGGCACAATGAGCATAGACGCGATACAAGAGAGACTCGAAGAGTTGGAAATGGACGAGGAGCAGCGCAAGAGGCTCGAGAGCTTTTTGGGACAGAAGGAAAAAGTGGGCGAGCTCTGCGATGAGGATTTTGAAAAGTTGGGCGAATTGGGGGCCGGTAATGGTGGCGTCGTTATGAAAGTCAGACACAAAAAGTATGGACTCATTATGGCACGAAAGGTAATTTTTATATTTTTAAATACATCTTCTTCTATCATACAAACTATAGAAACTTAAAGATTAACAATGGCATGTTTCTCTTCAGCTGATTCATCTAGAAGTCAAGCCTGCTATCAAGAAACAGATAATAAGAGAACTTAAGGTACTTCACGAATGTAACTTTGCACACATCGTCGGTTTCTACGGAGCATTTCACAGGTGTGTTTTACTTTTTTTCGTTGTTTATCTCCTACGATTAATAGAAAAAGATTGATTTACGATTATGCATATTATTTTCAGTGATGGAGAAATTAGCATATGCATGGAGTACATGGATGGCGGGTCGCTCGATCTTATACTGAAAAAAGCTGGCAGAATACCAGAGCCCATACTTGGAACAATCACATCAGCAGTGAGTAAATAAAAACATATCGATAAATATACAGATTAATCACTTTGCACTATTTTTTTATGTGCCACAAAGTTCTATCAAAAATCTATGACAAATCACTGTTGCATTTCCTACAGAGATCAATCTTATTCTATTCAATAATAAGTCTCACGCTCGACAAATCCACCAGGATATAGTCTAAGGCACAACCTCCTTAATTCGTCGTATATCCACAAAAAACATCCCAATGGTAAACAGGGCCAGAACCAATAAGCATCCAGAGGCATAGTTTTCAATACTTTTTCAGTCCCAGGAACATATAACAATATTCCTGTTAGCACAGCCTCGAATACGAATGAAAAATTGACAAACCAATTCCCCATACCCTGTTGAAATATTGAATTTCTCCGTGTTTTGCACATCACGAGATCGATCATTTGCGTTATTACGATGGAAATAAAATACCCTGTGCGCGCTTCGTTCAAGAGATCCATTCGATTCTGATAGTTCCAGGTTTGTCCATAAGAATCCTCAAGATCGTTGATTGCTCTGTTGTCCCACGTGTTTCTGAGTCCAAACAAATCCTTCGGCAAAAATCCATGATAACCAAGGACTAAGAAATAGGTAAAGAAACCTGCCATGGCCTGTGTCATGCCAATCTGTCCGTAGGTCATGGATATCAATCGCTTGTTCACTAGTTTATCATAAATTGGATTTCTCGGTGCTCTGCGCATTATGTCTGATTCAGGTTTTTCATAAGCCAATGCAATGGCCGGCAGAAGATCAGTCCCGATGTCTACGCACAGTACGAGTTCAATAACAAAAGGCAAAGGTATCGACAAAATGATACAGCTAAGAAGTGGAAGCATTTCTGGCATGCTCGACGTCAAAGTGTAGGCGATGGATTTCTTCAAATTGTCGAATATCAATCTTCCCTCCTCAATACCCGTCACGATAGACGCAAAGTTATCATCCATGAGTATCATGTCAGCTGCGTTTTTGGCAACATCCGAGCCGGTTATTCCCATTGCAACACCAATATCTGCTTTTCTCAATGCTGGAGAGTCATTAACACCATCGCCGGTAACCGCGACAATTTCACCGAGTCGTTGACAACTCTCGACAATGAGCAATTTTTGTTGTGGAGACGTACGTGCGAAAACTATCTCTTCGTAGCTTCGAATTATATCGTCCAATTCATCCGTATCGAGATTCCTCAATTCCGTCCCAGTTACGATTATAGCCGGAGTATCGTGATCGAGAATCTGACTGTACGATTTGTTCTGAGTTATTGCTCTTTCGTACTTGGTCTCGTGACCTTCACTTATTATACCAACTTTTTTAGCAATAGCCATCGCCGTGACCGGATGATCTCCCGTAACCATTATCACTTTTATACCGGCCGTTCGACATTTGTGAACCGCTTCTGGGACAGAAGCTCTCGGTGGATCGATGAGACTTATGAAGCCGAGAAACCGATAGCCACGAGCTGGAAAATTGTACGTCTCTGGACTGTCCGTATTGAAGACGTAATTGGGCCCGTAGGTCGAACTCGGTAGAGCCAAATCGCAATAGGCCAATACACGTTCGCCGAGATAACCGAGCTCTGTGCAAGCTCTTCGTGAAAGCGTTAAATCCCCTGGTGTCATGCTTCTCGTATTGCCATCCATGTCAAGTATACTTGTGCAAAAATCTAGTACAACTTCCGGTGCTCCTTTCAGGTACATCATGTAACCAACTGGATCACGGTGTATCGACAGTTGATACTTGGTTGTCGAGTTAAATGGAATTTCCGCTGATTTGGGATGATTAGCACGATACTTCTTGGTTGGATGTATGTGTTCGCAAAATTTTAATATTCCGGACTCTGAAGCATCCCCTATCACCTCGCGATCATCTACTCTGAGAAAAGCAGCAGAGTCCGTGCGAAATTCAGCACGAAGACAGAGAGTCGCAGCTTTCATAATGACGTTGAAAGCAGGCTTCTCCAACAGAAGATCTCTCTCGACACCCAGAGACCACTGATCGGCTGGAAAATGATGTCTGGCGCCACCGAACCAGAGATTCGATACCGTCATTCGATTTTGTGTCAGGGTACCAGTTTTGTCGGAGCATATAGTGGAGGTCGAACCAAGAGTCTCAACAGCCTCAAGATTCTTAACGAGACAATTTTTACTTGCCATTTTCTTTGCCGTTAAAGTCAAACTCGTCGTGACGGTGACGAGAAGAACTTCCGGTACATTGGCAATTATTATACCGAGAAGATACGTAAATGCTTTAACTATACTAGGCTCCACGATGAGGGAGAGACCGAAAAAGAGAACACCGCATATTATCGCTACCACAGTAATTAAGTGGACGAAGTGTTTTATTTCCTTGGCTATAGGAGTCTCGGTCTTCACGAGATTGGTCGTAAGGCCAGCCAGGCGTCCGATCATCGTCTTGTCGCCGGTTGCTATGACAATCCCTTTGCCCTCACCTGCAACAGCGAACGAGGAGAAAAATGCGACGTTCTGCGATTCCAGAGGATTCGCATCTGTAGGGTAATCCGTTCTTGGAACTGGCTCACTCTCTCCAGTTATGCTAGAATTTTCTACTCTCAATCCTACGTTCTTGATTATCCTTATGTCAGCAGGAATTTTGTCACCGAGATGAATCTCAACGACATCGCCAATCACCAGTTCCTCGGTAGGAATTACTTTCCTCTGTCCCTCGCGGATTACCATTGCAAATGTCGGAACCATCCGTGTAAACGATTCCATGACTTTGGTATTTTTGCTCTCTTGGGTGTACGCGAAGAGACCGGAAATGATGCATATTATAACAATTATCAGACCGAACCATTCGATGCCATCCTCGTCGTGATTGTCCATTAAAATGTTTACTCCGTAGAGAATGAAACACAGAAGGGCGCATACCCAGAGCAAACATGCAAAACCACCATACATGCATTTTAAAAACTTTACAAATTCGGATGTTACTTTTGGAGGTGTCAGGGCGTTTGGACCATTGTCGAGAAGAACCTTTTCAGCGTGTTCGATGGTCATGCCAGTCAACAAATCTGTCTTGAGCTTTTCGCAGAGTTTGTTCAGGGGAATTACGTGATCGTCCGTTTGGAGCTCTTGATGCAAATCATCAATTTCGTGCTCGGTTAGTTTTTTCCTGTGTATGTGCACCGATGACATACGCCCTGCAGCTATCTGAGAAGATTTGGAAGCTGCCATTTTCTTCTTGTCTCTTTGATTGTCGAATTATAATCTTCGAGTGAGTTCCTGGAAAAGCTATTTCAATTCTCGTGACGGGATGTTTTCATGAAAAAGAAATTTGACAAAAGACTGACGAAACGATATTCTCTCCATTTTGTCTATAACTTCGTTCATCCTATGTCACATGTTTAATTCTCATTTATTTTTTATTTTGCCATTTGCACAGGTGCTGAAAGGATTGAGTTACTTGCGCGACAAACACTCCATAATGCATCGTGACGTTAAACCGAGCAACATACTGGTAAATAGTGCCGGCGAAATAAAGATCTGTGACTTTGGAGTTTCGGGTCAATTGATCGATTCAATGGCAAATTCATTTGTTGGCACGAGAAGTTACATGTCGGTAAGTTGTGGAATCGAAACGCAATCAGAATTGAATAAATAGGAACATTTTGAAAATTAATAATTAATTTGTTTACAGCCGGAAAGACTGCAGGGTACCCACTATTCCGTTCAGAGTGATATCTGGTCGTTGGGACTTTCCTTGGTAGAAATGGCTATTGGCATGTATCCGATACCTCCACCCGATACTCGAACTTTGGTCTCGATTTTTGGTCCTCACGCAGCACAAGCACCTGTGGAAAATTCCTCCACGAATAACGTATCTACGCCAACTTCTCAATCGCCCGCTCACAGTAAGCAACAATTCATAGCGAAGAATATACAAGAATTAATAATTTTCACTATCGCGTTACAGACAATCATGTTTTAACGAAAGGTAATAAATTATTTTTCTGAAAATCATTTATTCTTTCAGACGCTAGCAGTCCTAGACCGATGGCGATTTTCGAACTTCTCGATTATATTGTCAATGAACCACCGCCAAGGTTGCCACCTGGTATCTTCACCGATTCCTTTATGGACTTCGTGGATCGGTGCCTTAAGAAAAATCCGGCTGAGCGTGCCGATTTGAAGACACTCATGGTACGTTTGAAAAGTGAATTTTCAATGAATTTTTAACGATCTGTGCAGTTGACTTGGTTATGTATAATCTGTGTCTTATGTTATGCAGAATCACGAATGGATCAAAAAAGCAGAGATGGAGAACGTGGATATCGCCGGTTGGGTGTGCCGAACGATGGACCTGCAACCGACTACTCCCACCCGTCTGGAGAACGTACAGTCCTGAATAAATGTTACTCTTACATACTTGGCCACGTACATACGCGTTCAGAATTCCTAAGTCACTTTTCGTTACGTTTTGACAAACAAAATTATTTGCGATCGATTTTTCTGAGCGTTTATCCTTTTTTGCTGACAGTGGCGTTTCTTTTTATTTGATGAATTGATCGTATCACTTTCCTAGTTGTAGGCGCGAGATCCAAAATTAACTTCTTTCGAGACCGGACGAAATAATTTGGCAATTTTCGACCAACGAAGTAGATCTATGTTCATTATTTCGTCCGCACTCGACGGATAAATAAAAAATAAATTAAACGGATCAAAAATAATTCATACGATGTAACTCGTACTACGATGTAACTCGAGTGTGTTCAAATCAACGTGGATAATTCACGATAGAACTTTCATGAGACTATATCGCCTGTGCGACATCACGCCACTGCCCTTCAATTCACATCATAAAATTGTCATCATCCTTTTGTTTTCTTTTACTTCTTTCGATTCGATTCTCTCATTTTTTTTAAAGTATGTAAGACAATGAAACAAAAAATAAGAAAGAAAAGTTCTAGAATAAATTTAGGTATCGTTACAAGAAAAACGCCATGCGCGAATGTTGTATGTATTTCCTGTGATAAGATTAGGATACAAAAAAGGAGCTTGATGCGGGAAAAACAAAAATATGGGCATCGGATATTCAATAGTTATAATTTCATGAAAAAAAAATCAATTACTAGACATGATCTATTCATGTGGGGATTTGTACCTGAAAAATAATCTAGCGAATTTTCTTTCGTTTATCGAATCATTTTCAGTGACATCCTCGCGGTCGATAGTTGTTCCGCTTGATAATTTTATGCCAGATAGATAGATAAATAGATATTATGCCAAATAGATAACGGCACGTATTTGTTGAACATATTTATCCCAAAGTGCGCGATGTAAATACTTAATGATAATTGTATGTGTAGAACGATAGATTCCAATGCACTTCGCGCACTTTACAAACGATGCATCCAACACAAAAAGGCGTGAAGATTTGTCGCAACTTACATGCTGAATATAAACAAAATAAATTCATCCTCACAATTAACCCAGTATAAGGGTGCCTCGTACGAATTCTTTGTTCGAGATAAACATAGAATATGAGAAGAAGAGCAAAAGAAACGAAAGATGTGTTATTCAATAGCATTCATAATTATAAGTAAATACGTACATACATATAGATATATATAAACCGTCTTCGGTAGGTTAATAATAAATATTATAAACTCCTAGCAGAAGTGTATCCACACACGTACTCGCTCGCATATACATATGCCCGAGCGTGTGTGTGTGTGCTAATATTATATAGAATATATCTATAATTTTTATTGCTGCCGGTTTTAACAAATGCCTAAATTAAATGTGTCTCTTCAGCGGTATTGATACGCAAGAAAAGATTTAAAAAAACGCTGTTAGTTAGAACTTTCTAGCCTCTTCCGACCTGGCTTTAAACTCATCGGAATGTACTGCAAGTACAATGTGATGTTTAAGGACGCACGGTGACTCGATTCACCATTGTGCCTAAGCGTGTAACGCCCAAGAACTGAATTTTTGTATATTTTCTTCTTTTTTTGTTCGTATGATCGAGGCAGTGTCTAATTTGCGAAAGTGCGATTTGCAGATTATTCGTGGATTAATCGAGTGTGTACATGCTGGAAACAATTGCGATACAGGCAAAAAAAACAACGTGCTTTTCTCATATGACGTTTGTACGACAGCGTATCTCGAAAAAAAAAGTCTCGAGACTTCTTTTCTTATGCGTATATGCACCTTGTATATTTGTCGTGTGAAAACAAACGAGTGCGTAATATAATTATTGCAGCTGTATCGAAATATCATCTATATGTTAGGTCAATAAAATACTATATTGAGTTATCAGGTTAAAAAGAAGGAAATAAAATATGTTTATCGCTTTTCAAATATGAGACGGCAGCTTCTGTACGAACAAAACTTTTTATTTTATATTCTTTACACATTTATTTAAATATTCTAACAGTATATAATCACACATACACACGCACACGTGGTTTATCAAAAAACTGTTTTCTTTCATTTTAATACTTTAATACTTCTTCAATATGTTACTAAGCACAAGACAGCTATAGTTATTCTCGTATATACTCGAATTTTAGTTGACTTAAGTTTCGCCTACAAAATTTTAGTATAAATAGACGGGCGTATGAAAAATTGTACAATTGAAAATCCGTTTGTTTGATTAATTACTCGAAAATGATAGAAACGACCTATTTCGTAGATCGTGGTATTCTAGGCAGTAAGAAAGGCTATATCACAGTGTGGGTTCAAAAGAAGAACAAGATCTCGAACCAATTACGATCAACGGAGAATCATGAAATAAAAATCAAGGGCAGTTTTTTATCGTGGCTCTCTGCAAATGGCATTTGTCGATCTTAGGATTTCTCCCGCGGGCGTCTCACTCAGACTGACATTGACGATCTGAAGTAACGGCGACACTTCAGCTATTTCGGCGAGATTCGTCAGCGTGTGACCGACGAATATTTTTAGTATTGTGCTATTGCTTCGACGTTTCGTAGCTCTTATGGCCACTTCCAGCGTACGGTTCGTAATGAGACAATCGGAGAGATCGAGCAGTTGGAGATTGGGTGCTATTTCTATTAGAGTTGAGATTCCCGGATCTTCGAGACTAACGCAGTGATGGCACTCCAACGTTCGTAAATTGTGCATACCAGCTAGGGCTTCGTCGGTTACGCTCGTTATGTAACTTATAACGAGATGCTGAAGATTTGGCAGAGTTGTTATACTCGATAGGCCCTCGTTCGTAACGGATTTACAGCCTACAATAAAATTCATGATTACCCTTTCTAACTCAAAACCATGTTTTTCCTTTCCTTACCATTTATATCTAGATGCGAGATTCGTTTACACTTGGCAGCAATTAGATGCAACAAAGTGTCGGTGACCAACAAATTTCTTCTTATCGTCAGGCTTTCCAAATTAACGAGCTGCGCTATTTGTTGCATCGCAGTGGCGGTGACCACTGGGAAAATGTCGAGAAGCTTGAGCTTCGTTAGTGTCAGCCTTTTCCCAATTGCGTGAAATGTACTATCACCGAGACGGATGCAAAAACTCAGTGACAGGGACCGCAGCATAGCACACCTTTCAAGAGCCTGTTGTTTTTGTAATGACAAATTATTTCGCTGTAAGTATGTAGAGGAAAAATAGAAACTTAAGTTCTCATTGAGTCTTACCGCATCCATATGGCTTGGTGCAACTGCGATACCATTGTGCAGAACAATCTCCTCTATCGTTTCACAGGGTAGATGTAAGAAGCATTTGCCATTCATGTGGTAACCCTCCGTAATTTCCAGGGATTTGAGCTTTTTATTAGCAGCAAACAGTTGTGACAAATCTTTCTCGCAAGGACCCGTGAGAGTCTTCATTGCGAATCTCGTGATGTTCTCACAGCTCTGCAGAAGCGAATGGATGCCAGCTTGCGAAAGATTGATATTCGATATATCGACAATCCGCAAATTGGGACAAAATTTTCCGACGATTGTTAGAGCACTGGGACCAAGAATGTGAGGATGCGAAAAATCGATGTGATTCAAGAAATGACCGCATCTCAATAATACTTTTCGCAATGCTGCTGTATCCACCGATTGCTTTCTTGTTCTCCCATTGAGACCCCAGCTGATGGATGAGAGATCCAGTCTCTTGACAGCTCGCCAAGACTCTTGACTCATGGCTTGCCAACGTTTGCAAACTACGATGACAAATTTCATTACGAATGTAAAAATCATAGCAATCATTATGAATACCTGTATCGGCTTGATCTTCTATGTTTTTTTGTAATAAAGCATTAGTTAAGCATTTAAACAAAAATTTACCCCTTTCCATGCGTATCCTGTCAGCGATCGGTAGACACAAAAATATTTCCATCAAGCAATCATCGTTTAGCACATTGATCGGGGAATCGTCGTTAGAACCTTCTTCTTGTGGTCTCTTGTCATTGATTACATCTTTATTGGATGTAAACTTTCGACGATTTTCAACACTATCGGGTTGATGCCAAGAGTCAGCTGGTATAACTCTCAAGGAACGACAGTGCAACTGTATCGCCATGCCTTGCCCTGCCTCTCTTGCTCTGAAAATGCAGATAAAGTTTTACAACAATATTCGATTGTCATTTATTCATTTTGCAAGCAACAAGCTAAAGCTGGGAAGCACTCTCACTTGAGCGCATCTGCGGAATCGGCAAACGTGACAAAAGCAAAATTGCTCTTGCCATTATTTCTCTTGAGGTAACAGCTTTCAACTTTGCCATATGTAGAGAAAAGATTCTCCAGATCCTTATTAGTTGTCTAGAAAAAGTAACAATTGTTATTAAGATGAACAATTTTATCCACTTTAATTTCCATTAAACCCCCAAAAAAAATAAATGTTTATGACAATTTTTAAGTCATTTACTTTATAACAGTTTATAAACAATTATATTTGAAAAAAAAAAACAATTCATTAAACGGCTAAAACATGATTTGATTTTTCGTTTCTTGAAATGCAAATTTTATTTTATTGAAATAGGAGCATCGTCAAATATTGCGAGATGTTGAAGGTCACGACACGTAACGTCACTAATGAAGGCGATACGAAAATATACCGAAAGTAACACTCACTCGTTCGGCGATATTGCCAATGAACAATTTTCTAACGGGCACCCCATCGTCAGTTTCCTCTAACAATACGCGCCGTGGTATGTCCTGAAGATATCTCCACGCGTATTCTGTCGATTCGGAATAAAATTGATCAAATTCAATATGCGATAGGAAAACGTGGCGGTGAAAATATATAGAGATATATGTATACATGGTGATACAGAAAAAGAATATTCATCGGCTGTCAAAACAAATTATTTCATTGTTACTTCATAAACACGTACCCCCTAGATCAGTTAGTTGAAGTTCATTTACTGTTTCGCGAAAGTAAGGAGTTACCAGTTCGGCATCCATCTGTTGCAGGTAGGATTGATAACTGAGCAAAAGTAAATGAAAGACTGGCGATTGCAATAATAATACGAAGAAAGGGCGTTCGAAGCAAGACCGGAATAAAGAAAAAAATATGCCGTAAAACCGGACTCGATGCAACGCCGAGCGAGCCAACTACCTGACTGGCTTGTGACAGCAGGCGACAGACGGATCGTTGATATTTATTGCCGAGGCTTATATCTATTCTTTGTGCATTCTTTCGGTCAACGTTCGGAAGAGAAGGAGGTCTTTTACCATTGATCGGTCATGTAAGTTTTGAAAATGGAATTATCGGTAATTTTCCGCAATTAGTAATTGTCCGATTCTACTACCCTGTAGCCCGGCAATAGAGAAATATTGTTCGAATAATAGACTCTATAAACTTAAGTAAGTTGTTTAGATATTTTCTTTTATCGTTTATTTCAGCCATTATTTAAAAAGTTCAGAATGGTCGGCCATGTTCATGGAGCTCAGAATTTTCATGGCGGGTAACGTTCTCTAGAAAATTATTCTGCTTCCTATCTTCCAATACTGTACTGATCCTTGCGAATAATGAAGTCTTGCGCCATCTCTGGCCTTTGCGCACCAATTAAGTTGTCCAAAGAGAAAATATAACCCTTCTACTATACCCATTTTAAAGACTATGAGAAATGTATCAGAACCTGGAAATAACGTTCAAGGGTTTTAAAAATTCGACTGTGTAAATGGTACCAACGTCCAACTGTGTTTAAGTCTCAAAGATACCAGTTCCCAATTTTAAGAACCTTATCTCGTTACTGTTTCTGCCATATCGACTGGGAATGCTATAATAAAAACGCAGTGTGCCTAGTTGCCACATGATGGCGT
>JAPYZU010001090.1:0-19721 GCA_030523005.1 Tryphoninae sp. B BG-2022a | reverse complement strand
ATAAAGCTGATCAGTCATTGACCTTGAATCTTTGCACATGTAATAGGAAGTTGCTGATGGCATTGAACACTCACGACATCCGAATTTTCATTCCATCAAGTTGTTCGGTACGACTCTATGTATTAAGCTTCTACATCACCTTAGGCGAATAAAGAATGAATCAAGAAAATTACTGTTGCACGCTTCTTCTAAAATACAAAAGAATCGTCAAATTGTGATAAACCCAAAATTCATTACTTATTTCAAATAAGCAGCATATGCTCAAACTCGTTTCGACAAACACCAAACTCACAACAATATTAATAAGATTAATTCTATTCATATTATTTCATTTTATAACTAAAATTAATTTTCTTCTTCGCACTACCTTATAGCATTGTCCGTTTTGTAGCTGACCATGTCGATTATTCCATGCTCGCATCAATGATAGCAGTAATTATCCAAGTTACAATTTTATCGTTCGCAAACTTAAAAGAAAAAAAGAACACACGCAGTTTCGCGATTACAATTTTGCAGCACCACCGAACAACGCTAAAGATGCAATATTTTAATCGTTCGAGATAGAACAGACTCGAGAGACGTATTACAAAAAAGTTATTCTTACGTTTACTGGATCACGTGCAATCACCTAATGTATCTAGCCGATTTCCGATTTTGATAATACTCGCTCGGATGTTCGTACGGTTTTGTTGAATTTCGAGAAAGCCGAGAATGCCAGCTTCGGTCTCGTCCGTTCAACTATTGCAAGGCCCAACTATCGTAGACCGCTAGGGGCCCTACGCTACCTGTTCACGACACCTTCACCAGCAGCACCATCTCGCATACCGAGAATACGGATGAGAGTCCAACCACTTCTCGATCTTTCATCCAGAGTCTTTATCGCGATTCTCCATTTGATATTCCAATAATTTGCCAAATGCTCGAAGCTGGTAATGATGGCAAATTTTTACTAGGAAATTTGAACCTGACGATACCGGTTTGGGCGGTTCTATCGAGTCTTGATATCAACACCATTTCACTCGTTGTATTTTCATATTACATAAACTTGGATAAATCCTCTTTGTATCTGAAAATGAGAAAAAAAATGTCACTTTAGTAACTCGTCGATAATGTCTGTTAGGATCTCGCTCAATTAAATTCTACATTTGTAACACACTTGTGAAGATCGTGTTTGATTAAAATCGACAACGAGTTTAAGAAATTCGACGGTACCGTTTCACAATGGCCGTTCAGGTGCGCGTTTCCGAGCCAACTGTCGTGACCACGCTACGTGTTCACCGAACTCCCCACTCTTGCAACTCAGAGATCACCGTCACCACCTGAGCTCTATCATCTTTCTCCGTTTGCTGGATCCATGCTCGGGTGCACCTGAAAATATCTTGGTAAGAATTCCAACCCGATGACAGGCGGACAAGATCTTCATTAGTCATAAATAAACTCTAAATACGACAGTTTATATTCTAACACCAATTTTTTTGCCAATTTAGATTTTCTTGTATTTGTCAAATTATTGTCACAGTTGTGCAAATCTAATAACAATTTCATAAACGATAAATTGCACAATGCTTAATAATATTATAAATATTTAAAAATTTGGAAATTAATTGAAACTCTTACAATTTAATGTTAAGTATATTTACTTTGATTATAAGTAAAGATTTCCTGTGAATTAACTTGCAGCACTTAACTTGTTTTGTAAAACTCTAGTATTATTTCATTCGCTTACTGCCCATTGGAACAACCAGCATTGTATTCAAAAACTTGAGCAGGTATCCGGGAGAGTGCAAAAGGTTTTCAGAGGATCCGTTCGCACTTTATATTAGCATTCCTGGCATTGTAGGTATCTCGGTCACTTTATCTTTTCTCCAGTTACAATACAATTTTTAGCATTACTTCAATTCCTTGAATCGACCCAGAAGAAAGGATTAGGTTTGCGACTGGACTATTTTTCTCAGCTATTGTAAAATTTATTGACATCTTTTTTTACAATGTTTAATACAAAGAAAAGAAAACAAGAACAACTTTAGACTTCTTTTGGTAAGTTTGTTGAATGGGCGAATTATGTAAGATTTGTTTGTTGGCTTGTCAGGTACTGTTTTCTTCCTGTTGATGAAAATGTCACGTGCTTATTCTCTTTCCATTTCTTTCTTAACGTGTGATGATTGAAAGGAAATACGTTAAAATCCAATGAAGCAAAGGTCGGCTCATTGTATGATGTCTTCAATTATTTTATCACCTGATTTGCTTTGTATATGGTAATTCTGTGAGCCACGTGGTTGGTTTAGGTGAAGCCAACTGTGACCTACCAACGTGGTCGTACAGGTTTTTCGTTCAATCATTTTCCAGATAAGACCAACGAATATCTTGACCTGTTTTAAAAAGCTGTTGCAAAATATAGTTGAAAGGTCCTCTTCTGATTGCTTTTTTCTTAATCGATATTGGTACATTCGTCCTTTGGACCCAATTCTACACAATGCTCGATGGATATTAGGATCGATGTTGCACGACCCAATGATGAATAACCTTTGATTTTCGTCCACTCGTTTTAATTGCAATTTCTTGTGGTTTCTGTCGTTCTCTCACAATAATGATATCCAAGGGACTTCTCTTCTCGACACGTCTTACTGCTGTCTTTTCTTTATCGAGATTTATCACGTGGCAACTTTTTGGAATAATTCCAAAAATAATTAGAAGTAAAACGAACGTGATCAGACGCATTTTGTAAGTTTTTACTCATCAACGATGCTGAACGAATAGCACAATGGGTTCTCAGTGATCGAACTGAACTGATCAGTGAGAAGGCCGGAAAGTCTGTGTTTTTTTCTTCTTCTACATTCTACAGAGTTATAAGGTATTTATCGACATATTTCAGTGATAGAAAAAATTGTAAAAGACCGGCTTCCTACGTCGCTATTGATACCAACTTATCATCCCCAACGATCATAAAATATTTTATTTTCCACTAAAATAAAACGAAGGCTGTTCTTCTAGTCGCGAAGCAAAACGAAATGCGCACTTTTCTGGATCATCAGCCAGTCAAGGCTTAAGGCATAAACATTGTATATAACATACGTTTTCGAAGCTAAAAATAGTTTCATGATTATGGCAGAAGTTTGCAGGATATTATTCGAATAATATGGAATATGTCTTAAAAGAAATGTGAAAAATTTCATTAGGTTCTTTTTGCACGCGACGAACTGGACTTATACAATGTTCTTGGTGACAGACTTTCATTTTCATGTGTTACAACAAATTAATGAACATTTTGAATCAATCCTGCATATTAAAAGTTGCCAAATTGCTTTTTCCCTTGTATCGTGGACACCATATGATCCCTTACATTAGAAAGCATTTTTAGCTTCCTCGTCGTTTCATAGAAGAAATGTACAAAATACTGTTTACAGTATTTGTTTCTATTCCGTTTGAGCTCAATAGTATGCTCCAATAAAAGTTCTATCGATTTAGTAGCTTAGTAAGTGTTTTCTCAATTCGTTTTTTGAAAATCTACAAGTTGTATAAAAGTGAAACCGTTCACCGAATCGATGCAATACTCTGTAACAAACATTTTTGGTCGCATCTTGAATTTTCCAGCTTCCTTGTTTTGTCTCCTTCCACAAAATGCTCATGGTGAACAGCAAAGTTTTGATAATTTCCTGTTTAGCTACTGCGCTACAAGTTGTAGAAAACTCGGACTGTTTCGACGTATCTGCGACGGATGGGAACAGTTTATTACAGAGAGACAGATAACGTCAAAAATTACCAGGGCCGAGCGACGGATATAATGTCGAGGATGATATTCCACGCAACCTCGATTACGACGAACGAACAATCAGGCTCTTGAGACAATCTCCGTTTGTTAAAATGTATTTATTTCTTTTGTTTCTGTCGACAAATCATCCGTATTACGTTTCTATGATTTTTCTTTGTCCGCGTGTCCAATCGACCTTCGAAGAACCACGAGTGGTCATCGTAGAATAATAAAAGATCGGGCTTTACCGTAGGTATGAAAAAGGATACCTTAGATTTAATGCATCGAAGATGAAAAGTGAATCGAAAATTTGCAATCACACTTTACGCGCATTTCCTTCGAACTATGGAATTATTTATATTTACCATTCGCAGCGCATGAATTTCCAATTCTATTATACTTCCATTGCGTTTGAAAACACAAGAATGAGTACACAATAGCCTGTAAGTATTTGATTTGTTTAAAATATTTTCTCTGTTTAATTGATTCTTCTTCCCATTAACTTTCTTTTATTCGCATCGCAATAACTCTAACACATCCTTCTCCCCTGTGCTGCATTCATTGCCAGTGCGAATGAATCTTGGATTTCGTTTCATAATTTTCCTGACAAAAATCATATATTTTGCAAAGGTTTTTAGTCGATTAATTGACAACCATTGCATGGTCTTTATAGATTGAATTATTCACGTCGTTAATGTTAAACAGCAGCGTAAAAACTGCTGTTATAGGAAAAGAAAACATTCATTTCGCACGTCGAGTAAGGACGAATTCTCGACCGGTGTGTTCATGCACGCGTATGTACGGTCGAAGCCGCTTTCATTTTTCGTCAGTTTGTTAAGATTTTATCATCTCTCATCTTTCGGTTGTTTGTTGTTTTAGATTTACTCGATGAATAAGACACAGTGACTGAAATATATACTTCTGAGATAAACGTCCAGTGGGAATTCCAGCACCAGTCGATTCCCGAGTATAGAAAGCAGTCCAGAACCGGTCCGATAATTGACCTCTGTTAGTATTAGGGCGTCAAAGCGTCATAAGTCTGGAAATCTGCAAGTGAGAACAATTACAACAATACTATATCTACGTCATAACACTAAATTACGTTATTACAAGGAGGACGAAAATTAATGATTCCTGATTTCTCGAATGAAATTCAACAAAGAATCTAATTAGCTCGTTGTATCCTTAGTGATAATAAGAATAATTGTTAATATGACTTATCATGGAGTTATGTGCTCCTGCATTACAGTCGCTGTTAGTGACTCAAGTTAGAAATGTGGTGACACGTTACGATCACACTTAAAGAAAAATCGTGTGTGGCAGTGACGATCATGGAAATTCGATCAATGCCTTTAATGAACATTGAAGTTAACTCGATTTAAAAGTGAGCAAGATCTCGTTAGCTCTTTGATATGTCGCAACATTACGCAACTATCTGAGGAAGTACGTTTTACTGTATGGTAGTTTGCCGCATATTTGTCATTATTATTTTATTATTTTATTTTTGAAAGAAGCTTATTATTGGAAGGTCTTATCTTCAAACAGACGACGCTGTATGCAGAACCATCATCATTGCTAAATAAGCGCCGTAGTTGCTGAAATTTATTAGTTTCATATTGAATTTCATTGTTCAAAAATAAGATTTGTATAAACTTAATCATAAATTGGTAGTTTCAAGAATTGTAATTTCAGGTCGTTTTATGAATTGGGACCAATACAAGTAATTTGAGAACGAGCTATACAAGTAATTTAACGCCAAATTAAAATACAAACACAAACTTTCAAATATTTGGAGCGTTTCATGAGGGCAGTTTTAAGCAAACATTTAATGTTGCAATGATTCTAAGAAATTAGGGAAAGACGGTACAGAAAATGGTACAGGTACAGAACGTAACAGAATGGACTAATTTTTCCAAAGGATAGAGATGTTCCTTTTTTAAAATGTATCCAGTATCATTTGATTGTCGTACAAAAATACACCAGGTACATACCACATCGCAGATTATAAATAGGAAATTTATCTTCAATTGTATTTACAACTCTTTCGAAAATTCGATCATGTTTGCTCAAGTGATATCTGCGATCAATGAAAACAAAGTATAAAGTCATCTGAGGCTTTGACTCACCTCATTGGATCCTCAAAATAGTCCGAGGGCACTTGAAACAGGTCCGGATCGATGTCGTTTCTGAACGCAAATTCTTGAAACGTTATCTTGGCGGTGACCGTAGGCAGAATGGGTATGTCAATTTTGACGGGGAATCCTGGCGGTAGTTTCATTAGAACGAACTGTCGAAGCTTACTAAAGTGCTTGAAAGGTGCAGTTACTTCCAAAACATTGAGAAGCATGTCGACCGTCAATGGAAAATCGGGGCTCATTGCCACTGTCGCCTTGAAAGACTTACTGCTTTCTTTGTACACGAGACTTCGACCTAATAGTGGACATTGGCCTGGTGGAGCCTCCAAATAATCTTCCCATGATATGGGAGAGTCCGGTGGAGGATTTAGCGAGGCCCTTCTCACAGGAGGCTATTAAATAAATTTAAACAATAAAGACTGATCGAAGTCAAAGGAAATCGATAATTTAAGTATACGAAATTGCAAGTTGAAATTCGCGTATGGCAAACAACAGATCTACAGAGATATTTTATTATTACCTCGCCATTCGCAAATCCTTGCGAATTCCCCTTCGTCAAGGACTCCATAATGGCTTTGTTCTTTTGAAGATCTTCTTCACTTAGATGTTCACGTCGCTTTCGGCTTTCCAAAACCATTCCATTTATCTGATAAAAGTCCGCATTGAAGGGACCCACCATTTCCTTCACACAAAATATAAACGGTTTTATTAATCTAAACTATTAGCATGTACATTAGCGAATGTAGTTAGTAATGAAGAGGATCGTAGACGGACCTTTTTATCTTCCCTAAATATCCATCCAGTTTGCGCTCGAGAAAACGTAATGCCCTTTGTTGACATTTGTGCTGCCATAATATCGCTGGACATGAGGATATCAACTTCATCTTCGATCTCGAGTTCAGTCTCCTACAATTTATTCATGCGTTACGTTATCAGTTAATAGGTACTTTTCCATTATCGAGCCATGAAAACAGTCATCTGTTTATCTTATTTCCTTATCTTCGTTTCACGATTAGGTTTAAACGGCTGTATTGCTAGGGTTCATTGTTTCACACGACGATATACTTATAACTCGAATCGCAAATGAGAAGAATTGAAAAACTTACTTCATATCGAACCCTCTGAAAAAGTTTAGCCTTATTGTCGAGGACGGTTAGGGATTTACTAGGCTTTTGATCTCCGTTGAAAATGAAGGATATGTCGCCTCTTTCCCATCGCATATCATTAAAATCCACGAGTGTCGTGTCCATTCTTATCGATGCACCGCTCTTGTGTATTTTGCATATATCCGATGGGAGAATTCTTGATACGAGAGGAACTTTCAAAGAAAGAAAAACAAATATTAGTAGATTTCATGTATCATGAAACAATGCATTATATTTTTAAATCAATTACTTACCCCAACTCTGAAAATCCCATTTGAGTTCCATGTAGAAATCGCCCATTTGCCGTAACGCAGATACTAAATTCGGTCTTCTTTCTTCCATCTGTTCCCTCGCTTGCTGTTTCAATTTTCTTACTAATGATAAAACTGCAATATAAATTATGTCTAATGAGAATGTCGGTTTAACAATATCAAAAAGAAGACAGTCTAATTATATTCATTTAGTCTCTAATTTTAGCATTTTTTTCATTCTACTCACTAGTTTGCCTATCTCCATAACTTATCGCTTCTGCCAAAGGGCTCCAGCCAGCAAGATTCTTTACCTTTACAGGTGCTCCGTGCGCAAGCAGCAATTGAACACATTCTTTAAACAAACAAATAACATTATTTTCAATTGTAAGAATTATAATATAATTAAATAAAACGAATTATTTTCAATAAGATTAATCGAGAATGTACCTTTTCGCCCTAACATCACTGCTAGATGTAAAGGTGTATTTCCTAGAAAGAAAACGTATACAAAATGTACAATTCATTTTGCAGTAGAATCTTACTGCCCACTACTTGTTTCCCAGTGTCCGAGTCTCATTATCTAATGATATTACAAGTCATCTAGCAAATAGATGGGTACAAATAAAAATCGTGTAATATCCTTTCGGAACATAAATTACTGATATCAACTTAACAGCCCATAGATGACTGCGTTGTTGTAAGAACTTTTTTCAAGATCACCTGTTTATTGAATGATGAAAGTCTCTTTAAACAAGTTTCTTAGACTCGATGCTTACCTTGCTTATCTTTCTCAGCAATATCATAAGTCCTGATGACAGAACTGAGCGTCTTGAGATCACCGTCGAATATACACTTATGGAGCGGATATTCCTCCCTTGGTGTATTTTGCGCCATATTTACCAACGTATTTTAAGACTCTTGATCACAGTGTTGAATATTACGTCATTGTTACATATTTCTGCACGTTTTTACGAGGAGTTGATTCCGGTGCTGATCGTGCACCGCTCATTCTTCCTTTCCTTTTTTTCATTAGTCTCATGATCCCAATACAACTTATGGGCTAGCTCCAATTTTCCAAGCAACGAGACGTTATTTGTAACATAGACACTCCTGCGTCTAGATTTTCCTTCCAATCATTTTTACTAACTAGAATTGCTTTTTTGCATAGTTCTGCAATTTTCATCCCCTGACAAACGATGAATGTAGGAGGCCTGTATAAGTTCAAAACAAACAAAAACAAAAGGAATCATTAAAACACAATTATATGCATCTTAGTACGTTTTGACATTCGCAGAATTCCTAGGGAATAGGGAAATAGATTTTTCAATAAAAAAATCTTAGGAAATCTATTTTGCAAATGTCTTGATTAAATCATTATATTTCAGAATCGTTATACAAATGAATTAAATCGATTTTATTTACGGATGGTTCACTGGAGGATTTTTCACCTTCTCGTAAATATTACTATTTTACACAAAATCTATCATTTCATCATTGGTACCCATAGCCAGAAATTTTTGATGGAAAGTACATTTATTTTGGTGTAGCACTTAAAAAAAATTTGTATCTAACGATTATGGTTTTCCAGATATGGTTGGTAATGTATGTTGAAACTGCGAGTTAAACTGAGATGTGCTATGGTAGTAGGTGGATAGATGAAAAACTCATTAAAGTACTACATGTACAGACGTATTATGAAACTCAGACAATTATCGAAAAGTTTCATAGAATTGCTGTGCCAAAGTGCTCAATGTCATTAACTTTCCAAAGTTTAAAGTCAAGTATCCAGAAATATTGTGTGTTTTTATAACAATAATTTGATAATTGGAAAATAACTGGTTTACTACACATACAACACTAAAATATCATATATGATATGGTTTGGGAAAGGTAAAGATACTGAGATGGAAGTAGGAAAACACAGCCTTTAATACAGCTTTGACACCATTGATTAATGCATCCAGATTTGATAAGATATTGAATTTATTGAAAAAATAATCAAGATAAGCCAATGCACACAATCTCCAAGATATCAATATCGAAATTTGTATACAAATATTATCGGATCAGAGGATGTCCGGTGATAGATTTGGTGAGAACCGCAAAATGGATTCTGAATTTGTGGGATGTTTAATTTTTTTTAAATGTTTCTCCATTTGGGTAGAAGCAAATTACGAGTGGATATCAAATCTGATAGAGCTGGATTCTCATAGACAAAGCTTCTTCAAAGGGACATACATGTGGAATGAAATATACAAATTCCCATTCCGTTTCCACTTTAAGAGGAATTAGTCAATCAAACATTGATTATATCCCTGTCAGGTATTTGTGAAAATGAAAAATTACACATTGAAGGTGAACCCAGTATACACGGTATGGATGAATTTTGCAGACTCAAAACCATGGCGTACATATCTGAACATTAGTGAAATGGCTTTATAACATTTGCTGGTCACTCAAACCAACTGTTATTAAATGATGGATTTCATGATTTGCGGGAATAATCTTGGTAAATTTTTAACAAAATAATATTATTTTTTTTCATTAAAGAACATAGAGGCACTGAGAATTGCAATCACAGTTCTTAACTTTTAAGTTAGATGAATTATTACATATAACCTATAAATCCGACAATATTTAGTATCACCAATTACTAGAAGCGTGCAACATAATGAGAACTATTATTATTTTGGGTTATACAGTTTGTTGCATGACAAACAAAAGGGGTTATATACCACGTGTGCCAATCTCATTTTGCACCCTATAGTAAATATAATTTGTGCGCTTACTTCGTACAAGCGACATATAACACTCGCTTCGTCAATAAATTATCAGATCTCCATTAATCATTAATGAGTAAAATCAAACTTACCAGTTTTATGTACTCGTTGGAATGATTCCGTGGCCTCAAACAAGCTTGTAATTCGTAACTCTGGTACCGGTGGCAAGTGGAACGCAATACGGAGTACCACTCGTTTCACCTTCTCACACACGATACGCGATCTAAGCTAATAAATAATAAATTCACACACGCGATGCTTGATCCGCCTTGTTATGCACATATTAGGTGAACAAAAGCATGGTTGACTATATTCGGCTCTCATACTGATCTGTATGAAGCTATGTGTGTATCCGTGCACCTGATAGTAACTGTCAGAATAGCAGAATATTGTGTAAGGAGGTCGCCATCTTGGTCATGTGTATAGCTTGGTTCACAAGTAACAAAAAGCGTTTCGCACTTCGTGTAAGTATTATTCCGTAGTCGTGTAGTTGACACTTTATTCCAATTGTCTTTCGTCGTATTTAAGTACAAAGATAGATTACAGTAGATAACGATATGTAAACTTTGTGTTAACCGAGTTGTACGTCCGTATTTATTTGTATTTCGTTTGAACAATAACTAGACAGGTTGCGACGTTCGATGGTGCTTCTACAGCGTGCCTCGGGTATTAAACTGGCAAGCATGTAACGACTGTGACGACCGTGTGCGATTACTGCCCATCGACAGTCGGTATAAGCTTCCGCGAACTCTGCATAACCATTCGCTGCTATACGTAATTTATGACGTACCGACGGTATCGCCAATAATGCAACCCACACATAATTCTTTTACGCAAACCCTATTTATTCTACAGGATCAACATTAACAGAGAAAATAAAAATATAATGCTCTGGATAATTGTCAACACCCTTGCTTCTGATTGAAACGTTAACCGCATCTTCGAGATACATCGATAACATACTACCGGTGGAAGGGTGTGTCATTGCGAAATGTATATCCTGACATTAACATATATTTTGTTTTATCGTAAGAGTAAAGACAGGTAGAATATACTGACGAGTACTACGTTGTACGGTCAATCGAAATTCCGACAGCTGTCAAGTTGTGTGTGTCGAAGTCTGCAATTAATTGATGTACTCTCTTACGTCATAAACCCTCCGAATATTTAATTTCTGCAGTTCTTTATCAATATTGTCCTAAAAAAGTCAAATGGCTTTTTTAGATCTCCTTTCAATGGGTGTTGAAAATAAGTTTAGGTTAGATTGGATTAGTCTCTCAATTGACGACCCAAGTATCTAAACTTGTATTACATACGTGCAATATTGGCCCAGTGCACAGTGCATCGAGCAGTCTCGAACAAGGCGCAGCCGTGTGTATCAGAGCGAACGGCCCATTGAACTTCATCTTCGGAAAAAAGTCCTGTCTAGTGTTTACAAGAAATATCAAATTCATGCGATGATCCGTTTGCTTAAATTATACGCAATTAGGCAAATGTTTATTATTGTAAAAGCATCTGCATGATTATACGCGCAATGTGAGCTTTTGTTATATTACTTTGCGCACAAGTACTTATTACTACGCTGGCGTTTACCAGTCAGCCAGTGTTCATTATCAACCTCTCAGTGGCTAGGCAAAAAAAATGACATTTCTGTGAGTGCAAGACCCAAAACGATCTCGTGACTTTGCGTCCTCGGGACTCAAACTTCTTTAATAGAATCTTCGATGATTTCCAACGTTTCGTGTATTATGTGAGAAATAATCAAATAATTGTCGTAATGTGAAATTTGTATGTATTCACGGGTGTATTTCGCGACACGGTCGTCATATCGTCCGAATGAACCAATAATGACGTTTCGGTGAGGGTTACGAATTACGTATCGTAGCTTTGTGTTAGGTTCTTGTAAAAAGTCCAAGAGTTACCGTTGAATAGAATCACAGTATACAAATCTTGTATAAATCAAAGCATCGATGTTAAATTATTAGTGATCAAAGTTTTATACTCCAAGTTCGCGAAAATAGCAAATTTTCACGGAATTCCACGATACAATGGAGAAATTTGCAGTCGATCTGGACAGAGTTCTCGATGAATTCGAATCTAATGAGGGTAAATATTGACATTTCTCAAATATAGGAATATCATTTCTTTATTCAAATCTTTAACACTAATTTTGATTGTAACAGTTTAAGTTTAATAAATGAATATTAATTGTCATTCTAGACTATGCGGAGCAAGTGGCGTCAAGCACAGATTCGGGAAACATGCTTGTTCCCACACTGATGAAAAGAAATATGGAAGGTTTGTCAAATTTTGCACAATCCACGTCTAGAGAGTCCTCGACGTACGATGACAGAAATTCCCAATCATCAAAAACGTTGGAATCTCAAGAGACTGGTGAAAAAACATTAAACGTAGACTCATCGAGGATAAACGAAACACTGAATCTCCGCAAAGACGAGCCCAAACATGAAAAATCTGAGTCGATAAATGATTTTTATACTCGAGGTCGAAGTATCGATGAAAAAGTACAGCAGAAACGATATGTCGATTTCAGAGACGGAGAGCCGGTATCATTGACGATTCACAATGATATATCACAAAAATTGGTACAAAAGCGACAGAATGAAAGTGCTCCCGTGGGATCAAAAAATCACAACAGTTACGACAAGAAATTAAATCAGCCAAATATCAAGCCCAGTGTAAGCAACGTTTTTAGCAGTTTGAACGACTACATAAATGCACCGAGCGGTAACATCGAGCACAGCGACAATTCCATCGTTGGACAAGATACGAGACACTCCAGTAAGCAAGAAAGCGCTGTTAAGATAGCAAGTGAAAATGAAAAAGCTATCATGGGAGAAGACTTTGGTGCAATTGCCGCTGGAACAATCAGCCACGAGACTGACATTCCAAAAGTTGTAGAAACGTATGGTGTAAATAAGTATGCAAGTTCCGCCCTACCAAAATATCAAAACATTCTTTTGCCTGTAAAGTTGGATTCCGATGTCAACAGGAGCAGAAGAGACATCGGTGAAGTGCGAAACTTCGCAGAAAGTACAAACTCGGAAGGAGCCAATGTTGGAACCAGCTTGAACACTGGGGGAAATTCTGTTATTTCCGGTGATGTTGGAATCACTACAAGTATTATTAGTATCAATACAGGAGGAGGTAGCATGAGTTCTGGTCATACAAGCACGAACCTCGTTGGACCGAGTTCGAAGACAATTCCTGAAACAAGATTGCCCGCTACCTCGATAAAGATCCACACAAGCTTGGAACCAAATACTTCAAAATCAGCGAGCGAAATCGAACACGTATACGAGAACGTTTATATCCCGACTGATGTTCGAAATGTACAAGAAATTTATACCACTGCGAAGACCACTTCCGGTAGTACTTTTAAATCATCCGAACGCGAGGAACCGAGACACGTGTACGAAAACATAAATTACGAGCCGAAGATAGCAGATAACGATTGCAAAACTGGTGGGTACGAGAGAATTTACGTAGGAAATGAGAAAGATTCGATGGAGATTCCGATAGCGGAAGAGGCATCGGGAGGCATTAGCATTAACAGAATTGTCAATTCAAAATCTCAAAGTATCAAGTCCACCACTGTCCCAGCGGAGAGAGAAGTTGTTGTAGGTTTCAGCACGATAGACGATCTTTCGGAAGACGAATTGAATAAATATTTAGCTGAACTCGAAGCGGAGGAACGAGCTATCGAGGGAAAACCATTGTACGAGAACGTCCCGTACGTCGAACCAGTACGCGAAGATGGAATGTTACGTCACGTTGCATCGACCTCGACGTCGAGAAAACATCGAACCGAGGATGAAGACGCGAACGAAGCACCCATCTTCGAGACAGTCACAATAGGCGTCTTGCCTACCGTGTCCGAAGAGAAATTACAGGAAAAGGCGAAGAAATTTCCTGTTATCGATTACAGCAAGCAACAAGGAACATCCAGTGGCGTCGAGACAAGACCGAGCGATTTTTTAGAAAAGAAGGGCTCGGAAAAGTTCATCGCACCTGCGAAAGCTATTTCCGAGGCCGGAATAAAGGAAGAAAGATGTAAAGATTTCAGAAACAAGAATGAAAAATCTCTCGGAGATAAAAATGGGAACAGCCAAGTTCCAATGAGTATAGAAAGTCAGGAAACTATCGAACCAAGATTGTCCATGAGTAGCGCTATTGGAAATAGTTTTTCAACGGAAGTATTAACCGAAAATAAGTCGTGGACCGTCGATCACTCTTATGTCTCGACGAATGACGATTCTGGGAAGGATTCGCCAACGAGAATTATGGAAGCAAATGAAAACAAGACGGATAACGCTGTGATTGAATTCGAAGACAAAGGAGCTACAGAAGGGTCGATCTCGAGTGGTGAAGATTTGGCGATTCAACCAGGAGCATCGGGTAACATTAACGACAACAATGGACCTTCGAGTAATTTTACTTTTGCAGAGAACAATGAGACGTCGAGTACGGGGGAAAATAGTAACAATGCTAATGACGAAGATGGTGCTTTTGGCATCTCGACATCTTTGGAAAATGGTCTTGCTAATAGTGAAAATTCCAACAAAGATGATGAGGATGATGCTGAGGACAAACTGACCCGGCCGCAAACTCTTGACATTGTTTCAACGATTGGCATGGATGGCAATGCGACTACAGGTACAATTTACTTTATAACGATATGCTACATAGGTAAGGAGATTTAAAATATTGTTTGCCAGTAGTTTTTATGAGAAAAACGAAATGATTGAATTCAAGGTCGTGAAAAGTGTTACCTAATTCCAACTGTAACCGGCTGATTTATTATATCGTCTGTTGTTATTCCAAAGGATCTCTTGGTTTGACCCCGGAGAATCAGGAACGATTGGAGGTAGAAGGTGAAGCCCCTCAAGACACTCGAGACCATTTACAAGATGTCTCCGATAATTCTTCTTTGGAATCCGGCACGATATTAGGAAAACAACCACCGTTTTGGATACCTGACAGTGAAGCCCCGAATTGTATGCTCTGCGACGTAAGATTCAACGTGATCAAGCGACGTCATCACTGTCGTGCCTGTGGCAAGGTATTATCGATACAATTTAATGATGTTGCCAAATAATACGTGGCAATGATTAAAATTACTGTAACTAAGGAGGGCTTCCTATTCTCTTTTTAGGTGCTGTGTAATAAATGCTGCAGCATGAAGTACAGACTCGAGTACCAGGGAAACATAGATTCGCGCGTCTGTTCACCTTGTTATCAATTACTCGTCAAAGGTACGAAATCTTGCAACGTTATTGTTGATATTAATATTTAGTGAGAACGATAACTTAACGATTGATCTGTGAAACGAATTCACTAATGCCACACCATCCAGAGATTGTATAACCCGAAATATAGGTGTACCCTCGGTTTGAATTCATAAATAGAATGTATCGTTTCCACGAGAAATAATCGACAAAAGTATAAGCTTATCTCTTCTATTTCGCAGAACAAGAGCATGGGAACATCGATTGTTCTTCAGCCTATGCCAACAACTCTCCCAGCAATATCAATTCGTCCCAGGTATGTGCATACACTGTTTTCGCACAGAAAACTAGATTGGCAGTCGACTGTGTGGAAGTCACCCTTGATTGGTAGAGTTACGATTGCTAATTTCCGTTTTTTTCCATCCGTAGTTCAGGTGGATCAATTGAATTGTCATTCTTATTCTTAGAACTCTCTTTTTTATCCGTTCGGTATTGAAAATTTAAGGGGATTTGCCGGATCGAGGAGTGCATTTTAATCGAGTTGTTTTGAGTGTAATGTTATCAAGAATATACCGATGTATGCACGTGATTTTACTGAACAAGACTTTCAATAATATTACTTATTTAAACATTCGAGTCATTCTTACCTGATAGATTAATTTTCAAATTAAGCAATTGTTTAAATCTTACTTTCTATAAAATGGTGTAAGTCTATTAACAATTGTCAGAATATTATATTCAATAGAAAAAAAAACTTAAAGATAGTTTGTTTGGTGCGCAGTTAAGGAAAAAAGCAACAACAAATGCTGTGTAAATTGAAACGTTTTACACTAACTGCAAATTTCCTTAGATTTAACTAAACATAACAAACGTACCTTTCTTATGAAAAGATCACAAAGACTTGGTATCTTTTGTAAAAGTATCAAGCCATTACATATGCTTTTATATTTTGATCTATAAGATTGTTTTTTTTTAGAAATATGTGATAAGAGTTAAGATCTCAAAATGTTAAATTTTTAAGTGACATAGGCACTCGATTTTTCTACCCTGTAACAACTTGTTGAATACCTCCTCTCTTGTTAATGCTCATATTTTCTCGTACAACAGCATGAATTTCTTATTCATCATCTTTATTTTTCAATTAATCGAATCTTGTTTTTTTTCTGTCGCCCTCTTCACGTCTGGTAGTAATTATGACTCCACCCCACCGCGCGTTTGTTAATCCAAGTGTCCATTAGTGTTTCGGAATATGAAATTTGTGTGCTCTATCTAATGTTTGATATGAGTACAAACGAGTGAAATTGAAAAGTTTTCCAGCGACCGTTTAGAACGTTGTTCAAATTCGAGTACATTATACAGTTTGTGATGACTAATATTTGAAGCGACTTTGGGACTCTGCCGATTATTTCATTTTAAATATAGCGCGCGGTCGACGTTTTCGTCCAAACGATTTTCAAAACGTTATGTCGAATAATTTATCTTTGGATATTAATAAGATCATAGCCACCTTTTTTTGTAAAGAATGTTTCGATTTCAACTAGATATACTTTTTATTTTGCGATACAAATTGCATCTACCGCATCATTACATTGAAATTTGTAAGACCTCAAATTTGAGAAGAATTCAAAATATCAAAAGTAAAAAAATTAATGAACGCTTGTACCTTGAATTCTTGTCGATGATTGTGAATTGTTAAATTTCCTTCGCTCTTACCACGCCAGAAAAAATAAACATTGTATAAGTGGTAAAATGAAATTTCATTTTTTTAATGTTTTAAACTCATTGAGGACAATTTCTTGGATATTGGGTAGGTTGAGGAGTCGAAAAACCAAAGAATTTCAAGAAAAAGCACTACAACAGTATTACAAAATTGAACATCACTGACAATTTTTATTTCTATATATTCGTAAATTGTTGACTCGAACAAATCCTTAAATTTGAACAAAATCCGAGATGGTCGTCGTAAAACTCTTCTCAATCTCACCGTTCGTACACATTTCTAGTGTGGGCTCATCGATCGTAATGGTAATAGAGTCCTGAGTACCATTAGCCCATCGAGTGTTCAATGACTTGAAGTTAAATACCTAAAATACTCTGACCAGAAGATTGCCAGTTTTTCTTGTCATTGCCTATTAGCCATTCCAAAGGATCTTCCATCAAGTTGTATTTTCTAACTGATGACTAAACAAACTTATTCTACTGCACATTTTCCAATAAAAACACTTTTCACAGTTTAAACTACCAAACAAAGTTTGTATACGAGGAGAATACTCTTGAAATAATTGTTCTTATCTGATTTGTCCTGTCGAGCAGATATTTATCATTGACTCAGGGAAAATAGATAACTATTTTTCTCAAAATTGTATCTTCTATATTTATTTTTACTCCAGATAAACGTCTGATTTTATTTGAATGGCTATCCGGAAGCTTTAAAGAAATACTTGCTATCTACTGTCCAGAGGTCTATATAGCTACTTTCTACTTCGCGGTTTCTATTTCCCGTTGAAACAGTTTGTACCACGCGATGCCTGATAATTAAAACAAAACTATTATAGCACGACGCTTGAATAATGCTTTACCCAAAAACGATTTTGTTTTTCTAACGGTGTTAACGATCCGACTCGATAATATTCTCGATTGTGCATCTTCGAGACGGGTTACGAAAAAAAAACGAAATTCCAATCGCCAGAGCTCGGAGTATTCGACAAATGGTTATAGGGGAGACAGCCTAATCCAAATAACCCGATGGAGTACTGTTCAACAATACCGCCTTTGCAACAGTTAGCCGGAGGTTTGCCACCACCGCCCACGGTCATGGTTCCAGTTGGTGTTCTGAAGCGCGAGGGCAGTTCTAAACAACGACCCGAGGGACAAAAATCCGTCATGTTCAGCGACGGTGAGCTTCGTCGAACAATTTTTACTGCCGTTTGGAAAATATTGTTCTAAACGATGTTGAATCTAACTCATCGTTTCGTTATTGATTCGTTTCATGTTTCTTTGAGTTACTATGTATTGATACTTGATTAAAGCAGGACCCCACTGCGATGCTCAACGCAAATAAGCTTTTTTATATAAATTTTTTTAATTCGTTTAATTGTGTATATATAAGCCAATTTTATTTGCATAACTTTTTACATAAGTTTGATTCGTTTAATTGTATTTTTTGGGCTAAATTCAAGATATGTTACTTCCAATGTCTACTTTAATGTTTGTGGAATAACGTATCTTTAATTGGGCCTAAATAAATCATTTAGTGAATTTTAAGAAATCACGAAAATAGCTTATTCTTCTGAACGTCACAGTGAGGTCATGGCTTAAGAAATCTATACCATTGCACTTTGGTGAAATCACTTCCTGACTTTAAACAATGATATTTTGCTCATTTGTGAAAGTTTTTATTAATGTGATAAATCGTCACTAACGACAATGCAGTTTTCTTATTATCCTGACTTTCTAAACCGTAGGTTCTTCCAGGCTTATACTTCTGTTTGATCACAACTCTTGTTTCAGGCATTCATGTCCCCAGTGCTTTTTCCATGGATAAGGCAAATTTTACAATGGAATAGAACCTTATGGTTCACTGATTGAAAACAATCTTATAGAAATGTACTTTTTTTTTATAAACATGAATTATGAAAAGTGAGGTAGCCTTAGACAAACTTATTACTTTCAGTTTTTCAAACAATAACATAGTAACACAATTCTTTACACACCCATAAACAGAATAAATGAGCAAAATTCTATTTTTTCAATCAACAATGATTTCATCAAGAAGTATCAATGATGTTTTTTGAAAAGATGTTAAAAGTTCTCGTTAAAACGAATACGACGTACTTTGCTTATAAAATTACACAAACCTCTCGACAACCTTGGAGAAAGATTCTTTTCCTTGATGTGGACACAGGACCCTGATTCCTCAATGTCACAAAAAAAAGCTTGGACTTTAAAGGAAACGTTTTGTTTAGTTGATTTTGAGTTTCGTTATTCCTACGAACTTTCCAAAAACCATTATTCTTTATTTATCGACCTTACGCTTTGGCACGTGTGTTCGGCGTCTCCGTTTAATCGGAGCTCCGTACTGCGTCGTCGACCCGCAACGAAATCCCGTTTTTTTTTGTTTTCACCCACCTCTACGTATAAAACACAGGAATAAGGCCTGGCTGTGACCTGACAGAGCTCGATACATCGTGGGACCTCAAACCGCCCTATCGAAAAATAGGAAAACGAGCAACAACACCCGGACAAACATCGGCAACGGCAGTTGCTAAACGACAAAATACTCCACCGTTGGATCCGAATACAAATTGTTACATACCCCAGGACCCTGAACTCCTACCACCAGCAGTCACGATACACAAAGGACGTAAGAACATCAAGAATTTATCAAATTTTATTTCTACGCAATTGGACATT
>JAPYZU010001089.1:0-25442 GCA_030523005.1 Tryphoninae sp. B BG-2022a | reverse complement strand
AGCGATGCTTTTCTGATCGATTCTACGTCGACATTATTCGTAATAATCGAGGAGACGAACAATACACTGGCGACACTACCGTCGAAACTGACGATCGACCACGTGTGCGACAAGCTGGGAAAAAAATCGGCAAAATTCTTGCTCGTCCTATTCACACCAACACCGTACGACAGTCTCATTCATCTTTTGAAGTACACTTGGCAAAAAAGTCTACTCGATTTCACGATTCTCGAGTTGATCGAGTCAAAAGTGACCAAGAATTTGTTGAAGGTCGATTATACGCCGATCGAACCGATAGTGCATCATTACGATCCATTCAGAAAGAAGTACACGAGAGCGAATTGGACGATGTACGTTGTTTTGTTCCCTTCGAAAGCACAAAACTTGTGGGGTTATCCACTAAAAATCGGGATATTTAATAAAGTACTTTATAACGCATCTTCCGGACTACGCTGGGGTGCTCCGATGTCGGTATTTGATACGAATCTGCATGTGTTGAGAATCATAGCGAAAGAACTTAATTTTACGATAAATTGGGTAAACATATCACCAAAACTCGGAACATCAACAATGGATCTTTACAATTTATTAGCTTCCAGGAAAATCGATACTATATATTATCCGGCACCCCATTTAACGGATTCACTTAAATACAGCATAGTTAGAACGACGCCGTTAAGCATCGATAGATATTGTGCATTAGTGCCAATCTCAAAAAGTATGACAGTGGCATTTCATGCGGAGTTCTTCGAGGGGTATTTTCTGTGCTCGACTATCGTTCTGATATTTTGGGCATTGAGATATTTGATGGGGTTTTCGTCACGGACCTGGCAGATATTCAACATCATTCGAGTACTTTTAGGGGCATCGGTGACCCGTCAGCCGACGATTAACGTCGAGCGAATAATGTTCTTGTGTTCGCTGGTCGTCTCGTCCCTATACTCTGCAAACATTTATGCGGCCTTGACACACATAAGTCTGGAAACAGATAGCCCGGAACTCATACGGACATTCGAAGATCTCGATAATTCCGGACTTATTCCTGTGATGAATGCTATTTATTACAATAAAACGTTTGCCCATGCCTACGGAGCTCTGGAAAATATGAAACATAAGGCTCGCAGAACTTTGCAACCTATGACCTGCCCTTATATAGCTGGAAAATACAAAAATGTTACTTGCTTCTTACGCGAAAGCGCCATCAACGACATCGCAGTACAGGACCCGAAAACTAGAAAAAGAACAGTAATGGTCAAGGAGTGCTTCTGGTCGGACAGTGTATCTTTTGTTATGGCCCACCGTTCGCCCTATCGCGATTATTTCAATAAAGTCATCGCACGCCTGGCGGATTCCGGATTGTTGGATCACTAGTACGGCAAGAAGAATTTCCGGAAAGTATTCAATGATGACGATGACGAAGACTCGGTTTTGGAACCCAAAAGCAAGAGCAGTATGCGCACGCTCCGTAATCAATTTGTCGCCATTGCCATTGTTGGCTATGGTATAGCTACCCTGGTATTTATTGGAGAAATTTTGATCCATCGGATATTGAAATGGAAGCGATGAAAATAGGAGTATGAAATTTTTATTGGAACAACGACTAAGGGAACATTGTTTGACCATTCTGTAATGATTTTGGAAGAGGCGACGAATGGTGAAAAAAATCACAACTGTTCGTTTATTTTCATAGTAGGTAATATTGACATTTTGATAAAAATTATGGATTGATTTAGCAATTTAGCAAAGTGCACGATCGAACACTACGAAAATTGTTTTGTATATTTCTGATCGATTTGGCCAAATATCGAATGATCCATCTTACAAAATTGGCTTCTGTGAACGAAACCTTTTATTTTCCTGCAAGTTGTGAGTGGTAAACGAAGAGAATTCTTTCCATCTCCGAATAGAATAGTAAATGTGATGATTATTTATTACTAGAGAGACAAACGGAAGATCGATTGCGAGCGACGCGAAAATTTCGAACGAAAGTTATTGCCTTACTTAAAAAAACGATTCGATAATCGAGACCAACGCCAAGGAAAACATTAATGGATTATATTTATCATTGTCCGTTTGATTGCAGATGCAAACCGCTCGACAGTTCGAACAAAGCGATGTTCCATCTTCAAGAAAAGCCCATGTTGTTCGAAGGATACTCGGTTGGTTTTTGCGATTGGGAATACCTACTTGACGAACAACTTTGGGTGCAATTTCAAATTCTGCTCGAGTCCGAACGGAGTCTCCACTTATCGTGACCTCAATATCATCGTTCTTCTAGCCCCAACGATTTTGATAATTCTCTTCGAACGATTGAATTTATCGAGCTACGACGAGACCAAGCAGAATTGCCGCACATAACGTTGAAGATTGTTCAATCGGAAATGACACTCGAATGTCGCGAGTCCATAGAATTGAATCACAGAGAAAAATTCAATGCTTCGCACAAAATTCTCACACGATGCACGACACAAACTTTTGACCTATCGCAGTATCGCTATTCCGTCCTTTCTCATCGTTGTGATATTAGCTTTTTCAACTTTTAACTTTATATAACGTTAAATCTAGCTTATCTCACCGTGGTCAACAAAATCTTATTTAAAAACTAAATCTATTAAGCTGACGCTAGCAAACGCATAACACGTGCAGAAACAACGGTTACATAAATTTATAATAAATTAATATATGCGATTTTAGTATATTTACGTATAAATATATTGTTAAAGAGAAATGTACAATTTATATATGACTATGAAACACCTGTCGGAAACGCCGGCGCTATGAACGTTTTTCTCAAAATGCATCTGCCGATCGGGAAGTTGCCCCGATTACGACAGATCAACTTCCCAATCGATGACCGAGATATTCTTCTCGGTAACCCCTACGAGACTTTCGAACACCCTCGCCCCACAGTAACGCGGATCCCGATCGAGCGGTCATTCCTTAGTTTTAATTGCTTTCTCCATCTTAACGGACATATTCATCGGTCGATCAGTACTCGTCCTTAGCGGCAAGTGCACTTTGTACTTATTGTTAGAGTCTCATGAGTGTTACTGCGAGTTTGATTTCGCTTAAGAACTCTTAGCGTTGAGGATCGTCCCTAGTCGCGCTTAATGCAACTCGATATATCCTGGTATCGTGATAATTACCTGAGCGACATTACACGTCGGTATATATTAAGCATAACCATTTACCTATAATAAACATTTAAATATCAAATTGACTTTATCAACTAGAGCTCGGCGGTGTTTAGAATCTTATGATCATTCGTTTTACGCCGACTCAGCATTCCCAAATGAGAACGCCACGATACCCACATTGTTCGCGCAATACGTATAGAAATTGTTAAAATGTGTGAGAAACGCAAATAAAGTTGAACCGCCGAACACCTGATATCAAAAAAGTTCTCAATTCGCCCCATGCAACGTGCTACAAAGGTGATGACCAGGACAGTGATCTATGCGCCCGAAAGTTCGAGCGGTTAACAAAAACTAATAATAACCATAAAGAGAGATCCTAACAACAAATTAGGATTAGATTAAGGCCTTTTAATCCGTCCTTTCATATATTTTTAATCCTCCATAAGTGATCATACTGATGACTCTTGATCCATGTGTATGAATGTGTGCCAAAGATTGGAATTGTCAGTCGACTGGCTAAGTTCACACAGGTGCGCATTAGCCATTGCGCATGCATAATTCGCAAAATTGTTTTTTTGGATTTCCAAGGATATGGTTAACTACCTAACGTTTTAATTAGTACATTCATGACCACCTAACGATTACGCATCATTTGAGCATCTTGAAAAGATAATTAAAGAAAAAAAAAATTTCGGCCAACTTCACATAGATTTTTAATTATTTTTTTTTTTTGTAAAACTTATTGATTAGCTAATGTTTTAATTAGTCTACTTAACGCTACATAATGACCACCTAACGATATAAAAAAAGTCAATTAATAAAGTGCTAGTTGGCCGGCCAACTTCACGGGGGTTCTGCACGTTCCCCTTACTGGGTTCCCCTACTCAAACTTCTAGCTATAAGACTTCTATAAAAACTCGTGCGCTGCCTAACGGAACGTCTTTACCGCACGAAATTTGAAATAAAAACAAGAGTAATGTGTATTTTTAAATAAAAATTTATTAAACTACGAGTTGTTTCAATTTACCCCGTGACACTATCGACCACAGCGAATCAAACATCAATTCTTGGGGTCGACTTGAAGTTAGGTCCGCTGAGAATAGCTACATCTATAGAAACGTGAATACAGAGCGAAGCCCATCCATATTCCTGGCCACTCCCGCCCGAAGAGATATTAGCCCGATTTCTTTTTTCAGATGCGAAGTGCCAAAACATAGGGGTTAATTGTTTTATACTAAAGTATCAAACTGCTGACGCTTTAAAATTGTTGTCATTTTTGCTGCGTGACGTAAAACGTAGTTTGATTGTGTTATGGTCACGGGTTTGCGCCCCGAACATTATCTTTTTTGGTTTAGTTATATCAATGATCGTCATGTGCAAAGAAATTTCATTACACTTTACATATCCTCTCGGTATATTAATGTCATCAAATTAAGAACGTTACAAAATTCGTTATACGGTTCTTTAGTCATATAAATTCCTTAATTATAAAAAAATGAGTTTGTTTACAACGTGCGAATGTCGATCTCGCCTGAGTGTTATATCAAATGGGTTAATTTAACCGTCAATTATAAGAGACTGTCCTATCTACCAGCATCGCTATTGTGGTTATGCAATCTAGAACTTGTTTGCAGACTAGAGCATACGAGACAATTATTCGCTATAATGTACGGCAAAGGAAAACCATGGCAGACCGACAGCGGTGGGCATTATTCCCCACATCAATTATCAAGAAAATTATATTTTATGTGGAGCTCATGTTTATGAGACACCACCCGCACTCGTTCTCTTTTGTTAGAGAATTTAGTTATAATATTAGGGCTCTCCTGCAAGAGCATTCATAATTCTTAAAAAATCATCAGTTTTTATGAAAACAAATACTTCATGAAGCTGCGAGGACACAGAAAGAGGCAACTTCTTTTGTGAAAAGCTTCAGTGCTGTATGATCTACTCAGATGAACAATGAACCATTCGGGTAGCGGTAAACGTCAGGCGAAGGTTTTGGAAGACAATTATTGGGATTGCAGTGTCTGTACGTATAGAAATACAGCGGAAGCATTCAAGTGCCTCATGTGTGACGTTCGGAAAGGAACTTCTACGCGTAAACCGCGAATAAACCCGCAGCTAGTGGCGCAACAGGTTTGTAAATACTTTCTTCAATTAAATTGTATATGATTTAATGGATTTTTAAAACATCAGAAATTATAGAATTATGGGAAAATATGTTTGAAAATGGTATCAGATTAACAGCACATGTGGAAAATCTATAATCGCTTCATTAAATCTGTTTTATACAGGTTGCCCAACAACACTACATGCCAATGCTGAAGCCTGGCAAAAAGGAAGGCGGGAGTGCCGGTACGACAAGTACTGATAAAGAAAAAGAGCACAACTTGGATAAACCAAGACGAAAATATCGTCATCGACCAAGACTGAAGAATATCGATCGTAGTACTGCCCAAACAAATGAGGTCACCGTTAACAATGTGACTGTAATTATAACTGAATACAAACCAAAAGTGAAAAAAAGCTCCGACTTGTCTGGTCTGTCCAGCAGTGCATCATCGGAAAATGGGAGTCAACATGATTCGAATCAAGATTCCAGGAGTCTTGATATGGGAACTGATGCTTAGCCACAAACTATCTCAGCGTATGTGTATAAATCGTTCTAATATATTAAACACTGTTTATTGCTCATGAGCACTGTATAACGAGATAATATATTTTCGTTTCATCCATATATAAACATCACAGACTAATTACAAGACAGATATTTCGTGCTATTAACAAAACTTTCTCTAAAATTTTTTGCTCAGTGATTGAAACCATAATGTGCCGAAAGATAAAGTAGTCGTTGGGTCATGATTTAATCAAACGGTCCAAAGTACTTGAGAATTTATTTCATTTTACTTATAAATGAATATTTTTACTTTCTTTTCCTTTATAATTAATTTCTTATCAAAACTATGTCGTCTGTGGTGATTCGTTTCCTTTTTCATCGGCAAAACTCATGTAAATTGAAGATTTAATATAATTAATACAAATTGAATTGAATTCTCGAACAATTATATTGTTAAGTTATTAGCACAAAATGTCCCATACTGCGGTATTGAATTTACACTGCCAGATAATAAGTTTGATCCAGTCACCTATTACCGATGTTATCGATTGTCTTTATAAACACCACATTGTGAAGCGAAGGTAGTAAGTGATAGTCTGCGAGAAAAAAAATTTCGATTTGTCTTATAAACGATCAGCTCTACTATAATATTTCGAAATGTTGTCTGAAAAAAAAAAGAAACAAAATAAGTACGGTGATGTTCGTACGTCGATGTACGTCACATAAGTTATTTGTGTGTGTAATATTTCTGACTTCCTTGTAATGTCTTGAAAGATATCGAAGGGTCATGCTGTTTATAACGGTAATAATTCATTAAATAAGAGATTTCGGCGCTTGCCGTATGTAGCATAAGAAAAAATGAATTCAGTTAATATTCATGGCAATGTACATATTTTTGTGAGCCACTCTGAAGCAGATTGTGTAATATGTCAAATTAGTTTAGAATTCTTACACGATAAATTACCAATAGACATCGATTAAAAAATAGTTAATACACCTTAGCATACGTTTGTAAATAATAGTTTAATCTTTAAATACACGCATTCGGCGTCCCCGGTTTTCCACAATGTGAAAGATATTTAATACTCGGTGTTAAAATCCTTGAAAATATTGAATAGTGAAATATCATGAAAATTTCGTAATCTTAGATGGTGGGGCCTCGCACCGAAATGATGTATTTTTTGTAAAAGAAAAGAATACGAACTGCCCGTCAAAATTAATTCCTTCACATTTAGAGAGACGTAAAATTATTTCGAAATCATCGATCAAAGTTACAAATATCTGATATCATTAGGGATTTAAAAAAATGGTTTCGTAATTACCTTATCAGATCATGTGAGACAAGTCTTCCGATCAGTAAATAATAAAATTGTTTATTGGATTACTATATTTTTAAAAAATCCTTAAACCTACGCAACAGGATGGGAAACGACTACGTGTACAGCACCTGTCCTTTTATTTGCAAAAATTCTATAATTACAAAGAGCAGACCGAGCGCTTACTCATTTCTTTCCTTTTTTTGAAGATGTCGAAGTACCGGCTTTCAATGCCATCTCTTCCATGTCGTCAGTGACATCCATCATATCCTGTTGATTCGAATTTGAAGAGTCACTAGTTTCAACTTTGATAAGTTGTCTGTGCTTGAATCGTTCGGACACTGAAATGAAAGTCCAAGTATAGTAAACAATACATAAGACTACTCAGATAGATTATTGGCCTCATTACCTTCAGATGATTCAAGAATATCCCAAACTTTGAAATTGTGTGATTTATTATCGCCGCCAACGGCGAATATAAATGGACTGTCGGGACTTGGTGCGAGACACTCAAGGTCTCCCAGATTCAGTTTTTTCTCCCAAATAGGCTCGAGTAACTCTGGCTGTATCACATCCCACACTTTAACAAATCCATCAGCTGATGCAGAGACCAGTAAACCAGGACACGACATACTTAGTGACAGACCAGTGACTTCTTTCTGATGAGCAGAAACTTGCCACAATATTTTTTCCTGCCTAACATCGATACATTCAATGTAACCATTACTGGTACTAGCCTAAAAAAAAATATTCGTTAATGCTATTGGTTTTTTTTTAAATAACGTTATCTGGCGGATCTTGAATCGAGTCATTTGAAAAAACGCAAAAAAAAGATCCGTTCGAGGCTTAAAACTTGAAAAAAGCCCTCACTCACAAAACAGTAATTGGGATTAAAGTGATTCCACAAGACCCGCTCAACCTCGCCAGATGCCTGCCAACTTTTCGATTCGTTTTCCACCTTGCAATCGAACAGTCGTACTGTGCTGAAAATCGCCATTGTAACGTTCACATTGGGTACTTTAATTGTGTCGTTAAAAACTCACTTGTCAGCACATCCTGTAAGAAGGTGATGAGTTTCAGTGGGATGAAATTGTATCGTCTGTACTCTATCTTTGAATGTCGTCAATTTTGTCACTGGCGTTCGGATTTCCAGATCCCATAATAACGTTGTTTTGTCAACTGATCCACTAGCCATTACATGTCTGTAATAATGCACATAAAGAATATAAAAATTGTTTCATATCTACATATAAATTCAGGTTGATAAAGAAAGACAAGTGGTAAAAATATAACATTTTTGTCTAACTTACGTAAAATTCGTATTCCAAGCTAAACCAAGAACAGCATCTGTATGACCAACTTTTTCCTTTTTCTTTCCAAGCCTAAATGCTGGTTCAAGGCAATCAACCAAATCAAGATCCCAGATATCAATGATGGGTGTCATACTGCCCATTGCGCACAAGTTTCCAGGTTTTGGATCCGCAGGATCGTAATTAAGCCATTCAAGGCAGAGTGGAAAGGATGGTAGCAAGATATCATGGTGACAATAAAACGATCCTTCCTTCTCATTATAGACTGTAATAAGTGCAAAAACCTTGAAGATTCGGCCACATTTTCCACTATTCCACAAGGACAGAGGATGTAAAATTCGTCGCACCGAATATTTCTAGAATGCTGGCATCACCCTCCACGTGCCCTATCAATACAAGATTATCACTAGGTTTGATCATATCGTCCTCTTTTTCCGAGTCTTCATCATCGCTATCACCCACTGTTACAAATGGATCCTTGCCATCTTCATTGTAAATTGCACATCCACCTATATTACAGTGGATTTCACCAGCTAGAACATAACAAATACTTAAAGATCCTGTACGACAAGCTTTTTTAAATAATATGTACTTTAGCACTTAGGCATACCTTCATTATCGTAATTTCCAAAATCATATTCATCAACATTCATTCCATTTCCATTGGTTTTGGTCTCATTTTCTGCCGAATTTGACGTCGCATTTTTTCTGACTGGGATATCATCGTCATTTTCAGAATCGGTATCGAAATCTCTGCAAAGCAAGGATAACAACAATCATTGAACCTCGACAAATTGAGATGTATTGGTAATCGTTTCAATAAATGTATGCATTTACCGGAGTTCAGATTCCGTTTGTTTGATAATTGATTCCAATTCTTTAGGTGTCAATTCAACCTGTAATTGAACATATCTGGTATGTTAATGTGATATAGAGTGGGTAAATAAAACGGTTTTCTGTCCTTTCTAGCAATTGCATTTTGAGACATAAATAAAATTCCACTGACTAATTTGTAATGAGAATAACATTCTTCTTTTTGTTAAATATCAAGAATTTATAACCTTGTAATCCGATGTTACATCTATTACATGAATACAAGTGTTTCACTTAGATGCTTAGGTGGCTTTAACCTTAAATTATTATTTTGGTTAATATCTTAAACACTTAGTAAAAATATGTGGGAAAGCAATTTAATCTTTTTGAATATTACGAAAATAGATTAAAGTGTATCATTTAACTAGCGTATCTTAGTTCCTAGGAATATTATTTGCATGAGACAAAACATCGTCGAAAGATTGAAGGATTGAGCGAATTGTTGCAACACTGATTAGAAATGACGATATAAACAAAATTGTCAGTTTACATACTTTGTCTGGAACTGCAGCTGCTACGCCTCGTTTAACCCAAGTTGTACACGGTATGACATTCATCGTATATTCTTCGAACCAATAACGCTTTTAAAATAAATTACTTGTTTTAAATTGTACAACCAGTACATTGACTTGTTCAGATGGTTGAAAAAAACGTGTACCTCGCCACTGGTCACGAAAACGTGGATCTCGCCGGATCTACCATAAACCAAGCGCGGACGAAGATTAGCAGCTGACTAAACATTTTCATTCTTGTAGAATCGACCAGGAACTGAATAATGCACGCGATGCACGCATACACCAGAAATTAGGGAAGATATCAGCAATATTCGATAAAATTTGAAATTTCCAGAGTTGGTTCTGCGCCATCTGGGGGCTTATTACAGTACTCGGACGAGCTTCTCGCTTCTCGCGTCTTCATCGCACGTGAGATTAGTCACCGTATGGTCACTGTTTCACAGTTCTCGCGAGTGAAAATGTATGGAAAATGTAGTCATTGGCACTTCCGATATAGGAATCTCACATTTCGAGCAAAGTTGATGCCATCTTCTCAGAGCGGGAGAATATAAGACTCGTGAAAATTTTACCTTTTACTCGTTTTATCAACGCAGAGTTTTTTTGCATATAGAAACATATTCTTTTTATTAGTACATCCCAATTTATTTTGTTTCCATCGTAAATGTAAACTATTGAAACACATAAAGTTATTTACCTGTACAATCGACGGAATTCGTTTTTCGTTATATGAAATGCGTCTAAGATATCGCGTAATGTTCGTCGAATTTAGATCATTCGACTTCCCCGATTTCAAATAAATATTACGATTAGTAAATTTGACTTTCCTCATCGTTTTTACCCGAAGAAAAACGAAAAAGCACCAAAACACTAATAAAAAAAAATGCTTTCACAAGTATTCGTAGATTATGTACAGCTTTAGGTTATGTTATTCTCTTGGTTTGTTTATCTCCCGGTACCTTGTCCGCTCGGTCTTCCAGCTTTCCTACTTCTCGCCGCCTCATAACGCCGACAGCGCCTCCTAAAAGAATAAGATACTTTTGATAACACTTCAGAGAGATCGGAGTTGACACTCCTGCCCTCCAGTTTCCATGCCTCCCACATAAGGACTAACGTCACGTCTGCACACGTCATCTAAAGCTATCGCTCCCTCTGTCGTAAAGTTTCGATATGTTTTCGTTGTAATGTTGAGAATACGCTGGCTGAAATCAACACTTTCCTTAGGTTATTGATATTACGAATTCGCAAATAATTCGACAATATTAAACGTGTGAAAGATGGTAAGTTAAGAGTCGTGAAGAACTTGTGTCCGTACTACAATAACGACCCGTCCGGACATGGAAAAAAATCGTTCATAGTAGTCGGAGCAGTAGCATACAAACTTGCCGAATGTCATCTGACATCGCGGTGCCAATAATTATCCGGAAGATTATTAGAACGACGCCCTTGTTTCATTGCCTCTTTTCTCATACCCGTTTTCTTTTTTCTTCTTCCCAGGTACTCATTGCGGCAGCGGTATGCACGAAAGCAGGCAAAAGTGAGTACAGTGTTGCATGCATGACGTCATGCGAAATAAGGCTACGGGATTACAATTTTTTTTGTGGTTTATCGTGTAATAATTTTTAATTATCCCACTATTCTTTGCCTTTCTTCCATATCCAGCTATCATATCCCGACAATTCGTGGAGATGACAAAGGCCAGAATAGAAGGCCTTCTAGCGGCATTCCCAAAGCTTATGAGCACCGGTAAACAGCACACATTTGTGGAAACCGAATCAGTTCGCTATGTCTATCAGCCTCTTGAGAAATTGTACATGCTTCTCATAACTACCAAAGCTAGCAACATTCTGGAGGATTTAGAGACGCTGCGACTGTTCGCAAGAGTGGTGAGAATACAACAGCATTACAGTTTTTGTAGAATTTACAAACATTTTAATTATTTCATTGAAATAAAAGGGTGATGAAAATAAAACATCACATTGACATTAAGACTGTTGCGTCAAAAAACAATCATAGTACTGATGGATTGTTAAACGTAAAGCTTAACATGACTTCACAAAATTCGGATATCAATTTTCGTACTCATGATTACATGAACTTAATTCAATTAAATCCTATGGATTCTGTAGCAGTTATAATCTCTCAAATTAATCTCACAAAGTCACAATCAGCAAAGTTAGATTAATGATCTTACATTGTTGGATATCGAAAGAGCAATCTGAGAGTAATACAGATTTCATGTACTGCATTGTTTAATATCGATCTGCCAATAAAAATTTGCTTGCATTAACTAAAGCATTGAAAGAAATCATCAATAAGAGATTGAAAGAAAATTTATTGCAAAATATTATTTTCGAAAAAAGTACAGGTTATGAACAAACAACATGTAAATTTTTAATTAAAATTATAAGTCCAATATCAAACATTTGCCCTTCAATGATGCATGTAAGTTGTCATTATAATTGATTTGTTCTTAAATTGACAGATACCAGAATATTGCAAATCTATGGAAGAAGCGGAAGTGGCAGAAAATACGTTCAATCTTATATTCGCATTCGATGAAATAGTTGCATTGGGTTATCGTGAGAGTGTGAATCTCGCGCAGATACGTACATTCGTCGAGATGGACTCGCACGAGGAGCGTGTCTATCAAGCAGTAAGATTCACGCAAGAACGCGAGGCCAAGAACAAAATGAGAGAAAAAGCTAAGGAGTTGCAGAGACAGAGAATGGAGGCTAATAAAAAAGGCAGTGGTGTAGGTAGCGGTGGAAAGAACGCTGGGTTCGGCGGTGGTTACGGAAATAACGGAAATTTCACAAGTTCACCAAGCGTCGGTGACGTAGCCAATTTCGTTCCGGAGCCAACAAAACCGAGTTACAATCCATCGCCAAAGACAACTTCAACAGGGCCGGGTGCGATGAAACTTGGTGGAAAAGCACGCGATGTTGACTCGTTCGTGGATCAATTGAAAGAAGAAGGTGAGAACGTCGTGGCAACGTCGATCACTACGTCGGGTGGCACGAAAATATCGAATATCGCCTCTCACATAATATCGACGAACAACGAGTCTGTACATCTGAGACAGGAGGAAAAGCTGAATGTGCGAGTTGGCCGGGACGGTGGTCTTCAGCATTTCGAGCTTCATGGTCTTGTTACGCTTCATATTACGGAGGAGAAATGGGGTAGAATACGCGTCCAGCTCGAAAATAAAGACACGCGTGGTGTACAACTTCAAACGCATCCAAACGTCGATAAGGAACTATTCAAAATGCACAGTCAGATTGGACTGAAAATACCATCGAAACCATTCCCGCTCAATACCGACGTTGGTGTACTAAAGTGGCGGTTGCAGGCACAGGACGAGACTTCCTTGCCATTATCGCTAAATTGTTGGCCATCGGAAAATGGCGAATCTGGCTGTGACGTCAATATCGAGTACGAACTCGAACAGACGGATCTTGAATTAAACGACGTACAGATAAACATACCCTTGCCAATGGGTTGTACACCGATCGTCAGCGAATATGATGGACAATACACGCACGAGCCGCGAAGAAATATGCTCGTTTGGTCGCTGCCACTCGTTGATGCATCCACGAAATCCGGCTCGATGGAATTCTCGGCACCGTCTTCAGTGCCATCGGACTTTTTCCCACTTCACGTTTCTTTCTCGTCGAAAACTCCGTATGCAAAAATCAAGGTACACATTTCTGTACTTTTTTTAGTTACCAATATTCTATTTATGGGATGCGAATTGTCTTTTTTTCGATGCAAGACTGCCTTGGCATAATTTTTTCGTTCTTTTATTTCAGGTAAGCGATGTTCTGCTCGTGGAGGATGAAACTCCGGTCAAGCACTCGGTCGAGACGGTATTTCTCACTGACAACTATGAAGTCGTCTAGATTCGATCGGGAACGATGAAGAAAATCTCGTCAACACGTATTTATAATTACTTACGAATAGGGTAAAGCGAAAATATAATTGAAAGCATTGTCGGGGGGACAATTATTCCATTAAGCAGAGACAAAGAACTTTCAATCAGCCAGCGGTACGTTTATACATATTCAGATTTTTTGTTCTGAACAACGATATTTGATAACATTCTCCCAGAGCTTGACAAGACCAGAAGAAACGGAGATACGAATATGTATAATGTTGAAATTATTGTCGTTTGTTATTTCCGATCTTTCGAAACAAAAAATGTGAATACCAATATCAGACCAGTATCTTTTAAGTGTCGAACGAAGAATCCCGGAGACCGTGTTTACATGATCATTACGATTCTACATGTATACTATGATTAAAGAAAAACGAAAAAAGAAATATGAACATTTTATTATAATCTGATTTCGACTTTTGCATACAACAAATGAATATCATTAGCTGTTACGTTTCATGGTGAATTATATTATCAAAAGACAAAGCATCGTCTCGACGCCATTTAATAAAAAAATTGTTGTAATAAACAATTTTTGTACGCCTGTATATGCATATATACACACGCATACATCCGTAGAAAAAAAAATAGATTCGTTGCAATGAGAAATCTATATAAATATATGTACAATTTTTGTAGAATGACATCAGACTCGATATTCAAAATGTCGCTAGTTAATAATTTGTTGCATCAGGTAATTCTCGATTACGGCTTTAGCCGTAGATGCTTTTTTCATCGTAGCTGCATGATAAGCACTTATATTGTGAACATTTCGATGTGTAACATCCGCACCTCTCGTCAATAACTCGTAACAAACATGAGGATGATCGCCGATAGCACCATAAATTAGCGGTGTATTTCCTTCCTATACGATTGAATTAGAAAATTTAGTCTGGGAGCAATGATTACACAGGTGCACACAATGTTAAAAAAGACCAAGGCAAAATAACTTGCTTCATCGCTAGCGTTGCAGTCAGCTCCATGATGAATGAGTAATTTTACAAGATCGTGATGTCCATATGCAGCAGCCAAGTGAAGCGCGGTCTCTCCATTATTGCCATGATAATTTTTGCTAGCTCCGGCTTTCAACAATTGACGTGCACTGCCCAGTTGACCATAAGCAGCAGCCCACATCAGACCCGTCAAGCCTTGCTCATCTGGTTCATCCAGAGACTCTAAAGTTCCACATTATATCTCTTAGATGTCTATCAAAATTGCAATTTTGAAAACGCGTTTTAGAAATAAAATAATTCCCTTACCAGAATTAATGTTTTCAGGTGTGAGTTCACCCTGACCAGCTAAGGTATGAAAGGTTATATCGCTGCTGGCGTATAGTTGTGGTATCTGTGTTTTGGTGTTACCTCTTTGCAAATTTGTTAACAACGTAGGAGGCTAAAAATTACAAATATTGTACACTAGCTATTGTTCGTAAAAATTTTCAACACTTGAACACTAGGACTGTGATATATTTTTATGAGTTGTTACACAAAATGGTTTTCAGAGGACCATTTTTAGAGTCTTCAAAGAAATAGTTACTAAACTTTAAATCTTGTAATTATTATTCATACTGAAAATATTACATGCACTTGGAAATTATAAATATACGCGGTTTGTGACTATTTATGAGTTGTCACAAACTTTATTTGTTTCATTTGCCTCTGGCTTAGACAGCGGTTGAAAGATCAGAAAAGATACTTTGTATAAATGTAAATAAGCAATTGGAAGGTAGATATATAAATTTCAAGAATGTTCCATATATAATTTATATCAATTTGAGCTATTTGATTTACACTTTTATTATCAGTTTATATTATTGTTTCTATAAAAAATTGTACTTATAAATGCATGTGCTGAAATGTGCTGTAGATTCATTGATATCGGTTCTATTATCCGACATAGATTTTATATGGTACTTGTGCAAAAGATTGTACATGATAAAATAGTAAGTTTTATACCATGGTGAAACTTTCCAAAAATAAAGAAAAATTATCAACCAATCATCACAATTTGCCAATAAAAAACATGGAAGATAAAAACTAAGGAAACAAACTACCTATGGAGCATAAATTTGTTTTCAATTCGTTTTCCGCCAAACCTTGTAAGGCTGGAAAGCACTGGTTCGGGTTGCATCCTGCCAAGCACCGGGTGCCCAGTGCCACTTGGTTTCGATAGGCTCAGATTTGCAATCAATGTTCTCTGGCTTGCATATCAATGGCCTTGGTCTTATACCAATAGAACTGTCAGCACTATCAGACACCGGTGTTTTACTCTCGTCTGAGGACTGAGGTGTACTGTGTCCGGCATCCACATCTTCCGATTTGAGTATAAGCTCTGTGTGAAACTGGGGATCCATCGTGAAACTCCAAACAAAATTCTATTGCCATGAACTTCATAACCTCTTCAAGATCAAGAGCGAAATAAATTCAGAAAATACTTTTTCATATGCACATGAGCGTTGGTCGTTGAATGGCTTGCGATTAATGAAAATTATTGAACGCGAGTAAACATTAACCTAATGGCGAGCACAAAAGATATCATTGTTTTAACGTAAATACGAGCAAAAATCTTGCAGTGTTTACACAGTGTTCGTTTAATGCTGTGGTCTGGCTCGGCTGAAACGGTCGAATAATTCAAACCGTTCAAACGTCAGACAAAAGCATTCCGGTAGCGTACTAACACACATGGCAGCCACCTCCAGTCTGCTCCACTCAACACAACCTAAGGTACGAAACTGAAAAACAATTAGAAAAATCTTGGAAATAAATATAGTGTGATGAAAATCAATGAATATAAAATAAAATGAAGGAATCTCAAACCGGCTGAGGTAAACATTAAAACTTAACGTGAAATACCACGCAACGCTGATTATTCTTTCTTGTACATAACCTATTCTTTCGATTCAACGACGAAGAAAAAATGACAACGATGGAGGGTTTCACGCTTCCTTTAGACCACGTAACAGGCAAATCAATGAGCCTCTATCTGTACACCAATGTTGAGAATACTCAAGAAATTCGCAAAAAGCTAATGGCAGGAAAGCTTCCATGTTGCGTGATAAAAGCATCTCTCGTAACGGATCCATTCCATATAGCTGTAGCGGCTAACAAAGCTGCAGTGCGGGAACATCGTTCGATGCTGACAACGAAGTCAATCTACACTGAAATATTGTATGCCATGTCAACTTCGGGTAAAATCACGGAGTCTCTCGTGACATTTGGCATTCACGACGACGACAAAAATATTATAGTCGTGTTGATTCATGATGTGGACAAGAAAAAAGAGCATGAGAATGAAGTGTTGAAACATATAAAAGGTCATGAAACATCAATTTCGAGGATAAATAATTTTACGAATGAGACAATGGTGAAGAAGATCTACAAGATTGACGATGATGAACTGGCTGTGTCTAGTCTCTTGTACTCGGTGGTCAGCAGAATCAGCAGCGATACTTCTATGTTGCTTAAGTAAGGTTTTTGCATGACATCAGGAAGGGATCAAACTTCACTGAGATTATTGATCTAAATGAAACAAAAACCTCAAAGTTCTTATGCTGTTTTTATTTAAATCACCGTTAAACAAAAGAATTTTGTTTTCTGTTTTGCCACAATAATCTCCTCGCAGTACGACCACTCCGCATCCAATAAATAAAAGATTGCAATCGGATGTATTTTCTTTTCGTTCCTAACGACTATCGATACATCTGTCTTGTACAAAAGGTCATTTTTTTGCATAAGTTTTTCGTTCTGCCACCTCGTCCAAATTCCCTTCAAGTGATTTGCACCGACCGAATCTTCTGAATTATTTACTATTATCTTCATTTTATTTTATGTTTTCGTTTTCTTCCCTTTTTGGCTCTTTCTTGTTTGCCTGTATCACAGTGACAACTTGTTAAAAATTCTAACATTAAACTGATGATGTAATTCAGACCGTTTTGTTTTGTATTTTTCATCTAATACTTGAGAGATAGTTGTACTCGGTTCGTCGTTGGATTTTCCGATCCTCACGCCTTTAACGTATTTCTGCAGTGGCATTTTATTTTATTTAGGTTTGTGTTATGTTTATTTTTAATCCCTTTATGATTTTAATAATCCTCAGACTGGGAGAATTAGAGGCTCTTATTCGACGAAGAGCTTCGCTTCGGTGAGTGATATTATTGTTTTCTCCTATAGTTCTTTCCTTTGTTGCACAGCGGAGTGTTCACGATTCGGCTTGTATGAATTTCAACACTCATTTAATTATGCACAAGGCCGATGAGGCATCTTGTTTCTTATTGGGTCGGATGGGCGCACGAGGTAGAAAACAAAATATCCACAAAGCTCGCACGCGCACACACGGGCCGTTTCTTATTTTCACTACATCCTGTTGAAGCGAGATAAAGAAAGAGACAAAAAGAATGAAAATGATAGTGAAATTATTGGCAGTTTTATGAAGCCGGATGAGTCCATTAAGGAGGTACGACTACGAAAATAATAACGCTATTATTTTAGCGAATATACGGTAGATAGTTATTCTCAAAAAATATTTTGTACAGAACTCTTCATCGCCGAGACATTTTTTATATTATCATTACTTACAAAATTTTCATTCATATTAATCATTCGAAAACCAAGATCAATAGCAGCAAATTAAAATCGTAAGTATTTCTATATATTGACATAATTTGCGTTATGTACGTAAACAAGATACCAATGAAAATTTCAGATTTTTAAATTCAACTTTTGTTGATAGTCGTACCTGCTTAAAAGTAAAATAATCATCCAAAAATTATACTCATATTCAATTGTACCTAGGCAAACTACACATCTCACAAGTCGCAAGCTCGGCCGGGTTCAAGAAAGTGCAGTGAGAACAAGTCCAAAGAGGTTGATTAGCAGGTTGATTGTGCATACTACCACCGGTACCAACTCCAATACCGGCGATACCGGCCATAATCGAGGAAGAAGAGGAGGCATTCGATGCGTTATCAAAAATTCCACCCTGGCTTGGGATCGAGGAAGACACGATGGACGTTGCCGATATCAATTGTTCGACTGTTGCCCAATGCTCTGACCTCGCCCATTCGTTGGCTTTTTGTCTGTTGTTAGTTCGTATTGCCTCCATGAGTGGTACCATATGATCCTACAAGAAGAGTACAAACTAGTAATTATTCCGCGTACTATAATGCCTTCCTCAATTTGTGGTGAAGAATTGAGACCTCCAAAATGTTTCACACATCAGCTTAGTACACATAATAAGGTGCTAAATTCTAGGATATAGGAGATAGTTATTGTTACCCTCATTGGCAGCATGTCCATAGTAGAAATGAACAATAATACGTGAAAGTCCGATACTGCCTCGAAAAATTGTTCTGGAGTAAATTGTTGTATGTACGAGCATAAGGAACCAAACTCTTGAACCTGGCCGTCAACAAGCCTAGAAAAATGAGAGTGAATCACATACAATACTAAATAAGATAAGTATACATCTATACCAAAAATTGAATACTTATATTTATACTCATTCAATGAATTATTGAAGTTTCCATACGTAAATATTGACAATGTAATGCAATTTCAGTCATTGAGTCAATTATCATATTTTATCATTGGTAAACTTTGGGGGTCTCACCTATTTTCGACGGGAAATGGAGTGATGTTTTCGCTCGCATAAAAAGTATATTGGGGAGTGAGTGGCGTAGACGCTGGTACGTCTACGAGTAAGTACTCGACTGGCAGCGGTCTGGCTAATCTCGATACTTCGTTCCCGTATGAATCTTTTTCCTGAAAAAAGAAATATAAAGAATAAGTTCATTGTCCATAAACTATATTATAAACAAGAAAATACAAACACGATTCAAATAAATTCTGGATTCCCGCGCATTGGAACGAAGTTCGCACGCCCTCCGCTCGGGTGAAATCGATGCACCCGTAAATTATATCGATTTGTACTTTGGCCATGAGCTAGAGGAACGTTGCATTGTTTTTCCAGTCTCCCTGAGTCCGACAGTCAATTATCACTTGTAACATATAAGAAACAATAATTTCTGCATCGCGCAAACAAGAAACATTCTGGTCACTGAGATTTCTTACTTCGAACGTGTGATTTGCAAATGAGTATGCGTCAAACAAACACTTCACTCGGTGAAGACTATGACTCGGGGTAATCAGAACTAAATGGACTGAAAGCGACAGGTGAAAAAAAAATGAATAAATGATATCACGACCAGATAATATTCGCAAGAAATCGAGCGAGAGACACGAATTTCATTGTAGTCAGAAATTAAATTACGTTAAAGCCGAAATTAGTAAGTCATATTGCGCGCGCATTCTGAAGAGAACTGCGAGTGGCGCTGATCGAAAATGGCGGCACCATCACTGTGTCGATGCAACTTCGTGCGGAATAACGTAGCAAAGATGGCCATGAGCGAGGCGACAGGCAGAGGGGAATTGGAAGACGCGCGAATCATCGAGGAAATTGCGTAGAAAGAGAAGGAAGGGTGGAGATAGTGGGGCGAAGGCAAACGATGAAGGAGGGAAGTAACAGCGATATAACAGCTTAGCGAGCAGAAAGAGAGAGAGAGAGAGAGAGAGAGGGGGAGAGAGACAGACAGAGCGCGTCATCGCGCCCGCGCACTGTGTGATCTACAACGGTGTATTTATGTGTGCTTGTGTGTGTGTGAGTGTGAGTGTGCCGTATGCGGTGTCGCCTGCGATCGTTCGGCGTTCTCGCCGCCATGATCAGTGTATTCAGGATCGAGTGAATCAAACATTCATGATGTGGCAAAACGTTGGCGGGAGCTGAGAGAGAGGGAGAGAGAGAAAGAGAAAACGAGGGAGAGCGTTGAATACATATAGAAAGAAACAAGCGGGAACCCAGAAAAGAGATGGTATTACGGTTAGGAAAATACTAACGAACAAATAGTATGTAATGCATATGCATGTATATATACGCATATATGCATAATCTAGTAACTACGTCGACGACGACTGACGACGTTGTTGGCGAGTAGTAGTGTAGACAGCCGACGAGTGACGCCGCGTTACCGGCGTGTGCCGGACGCTGCTTATGCAGTTCGCGGTTATCTCCCGTTCGATAATTTGACACGATTTTTTTTTTAAGAGGATCGATTAAATATCCTAATAACCGAACGAAAAAACGATAAAGTGTGCTATATAAGGATATAATAAACGCGCGGGAGGGTAACGGGGTCGGAGCCCAATCTAGTAACCAGCAGGCGAAGATTCCCGCAAGGTTTTCGCCGCTCGCCAAAACATTTCAACACACGCGGACTGATCTCGCGACTGTGTGTTCCATGCAACGAATCTCTCTCGGTTGTAACACACACATTTGTGTAATCGACGATTACGTTGAGGGTTATACAAAGCGATTCGATGCACAATTACGAACGTGTGAGAGGTCTCTCGGTGACGATTACGACGATCATTAACAACATAAACGAGAGAACGACGGTCTCGTCGATCTTGCGTCGTGGTGTTTTCTTATTTTCATTTTGAATGAGAGAGAGAGGGCTGAGACTAACATTTGGCGTGCATCAATATCTCGCCTCTCATTGCCATTGCTCTGTCGTCGAAATCTCGTGAATACTCAAAGTACGAAATGATTCTTACGCTAATAAAAAAAAATCTCTATCTATATATTCGTACATATGGATAGTATGTAAGGGCCTATGCTACGCTTGTGAAAAGTCGAGTGTGAGATAACGTTGGTGTGGTACATAAAGCGAGTGAAGCAGAAGTAAAAAGTCGTTGCATGTGTGTGTATGTGTGTTGTGTGTGTGTGTGTGTGTGTGTGTATGTGTGTGTGTGTGCGCGCGAAGAGAATGTATCCTATCTCCTCCACGCCACACGTACGTCCCGTGCGCGAGCTCGTGTGCGCAAGCTATGCGCGGGAGAATATCCGTTGAGCGTGTTGGGGCACCACGTTCCCGCGGAATTCTTGTGGCTTTTTGTGATGCCATCGTGCAGAGCCCTGTCGCGTTTGCCGATTGCTTCGATCGTGTTTGAGAGAAAAAAGTGACAGAGGGAAACAAAAAACTAGATAGATATATATTGAAATCCGAAGAGGTAACTGTTCGTCGCGTGGGGAAGGGTTTGTTACCGTAGTGTGTGTACCAGAGTAATTTTTTTTGCCAAGGGGTTACCAAAAAAACGAAAGGTGCAGCACCGGCGAGAAGTATCGCGAGGTGATTCCACGTTTGAGCGCGGGAAATAGGAATTGAGCTATGCTTATCGTTTTTTCACATCGGGGAAATCGCGTTTTCAAGTAATTTCTTTTGTTCATTGCTTACGGTGTTACTTCTTACTTTTCCGGCCTACATTGCCTTGGTCGCCGGTCACTTTTGGCGGGCTTTTTCGAGCGCATACACGCCATCTATGATCTGCGAAAAAGGCATTCGAATTTTGTTCATCGATATATTTTACGAGCCTTTGACTCTTTTATCGCTTCTTAAAATCGATTATACATACTGTCAATCTCAATTAAAAAATGCATTTTTCATTCTCTTCTCTCGATCAAATATTTGACAAAAGATTCAAAAATCGCGGGGATATGGGCTCCGTGAGACGGTCAAAAACATTTTTGTTTGCAAAAATAGAAGATGTGTACTTGTATGAAAAGATTGGTTATTACTACTCTACTCGGTCTCCTTAGTTTTATTTGCTTGGGGTTAATTTTTTATTTCAATTGGTTTCTTAATATTGTCAGCTTGTCTCAATAATCCTACATGCAAACCTCGGGTCTATGCCAGGGTGTTATTCGCAGATCCATGTGGTTTCAGAATATTTTATATATTGATTTGATTGAATTATGAAGTTTCTTTAACCCACAGTTTGTATTAGCTGCACATAGCGTCAAAGCACCAAAGCCTAGTAACTCGCTAGTTCATTTATCTATACAAAAGAAAAAAAATGTATATATTTTTGCAGATGCTGGATCCGAGCGTATTGACGGATCTCGAAGAGCTGACGCTGTGCGGTTATTGCAAGCTAAAGTACAACGATGCAGATCAGTGCCCAAAGTATCTCAGCTGCAAGCACTATTTTTGCCTACGTTGTATAGAGAATAATTTGCAAAAAGGACGAGATTTGTTTTGTGCTCATTGCTGGAAGAGAACGGATCTCGGTGATCAAGGACCCGAAGCTCTACCAACGAATTCGCCTCTGCTGGCACTGGCGAACAATTTTTCTCAACTCAAAATAACTAACAATGGCAACTTGACGAAACATGTGGACAAAGAAAGAAAGGTAGGCCCAGATTTCTACAGATTCGCTATCACCGAATGCATACAGATATACTCATGTATCCCAGGAAGCCATAGAAGAAAGGTTTTTCTAAGTAATAGGATTAAATTGCCGAAGGTCAGTGTTCTTCGGATATTCAAGCGCGGGAAAAAAATTTGTGATGCATTTTGTCTTTTCGTAAAGGGTGACACATAATGCGGATTTCCTAAATGTCACTGTCAACTTTTTCTTATGAAATACTTTGCCTCCAATCCATATATATGAATATGTTTGTTTGCTTAGAGTGAAAATTGTCACACGCATGGAATGCCATTCGCGCTCTGGTGCTCTACATGCTGCACAGCACTGTGTCGTGCTTGTGCGACACCTCAGGAACATCCTGGTCACCAAATAAAGTCACAGATAGATGCCAAAGAACAACTTATCTCCAACGTAAGTAACGATTCGTACATAGCATTTCCTTTAATTCTTTATCAAACAAGCTGTACAATAAATGAATATTTCAAGTCCATTGTCATATCTGTTATCATGTCATTAGTCGAATGAATTTACTAAAGTTATAAAACAGTTAAAAAGTCTACACAAAAAAATGGTTTTATTCAGACACAAGGCAAATTAATGACTCGTGAAAATTTAACGTCGAAGAATTATGCCTGAATATTTATATGTTGTATTTATTCAATCGTTTCATTTAATTAATTAGTAGCACCATACACATTAAACCAATCGTGTGGCATATGGTGCACAATCATTGTAGAAAGGAAAAGAATTTCAAAAGTCGTTATTATGAATTCTCTCTCATCCAGGTACAACTCGAATTAGTATCAATGGGCAAATTATCATCGGAGATACAGAGACTGGCAATGCAACAACGGGAGTTTCTCATAAAAGTGCTCGAGGCTTGCGTGACTCTAAAGACCTACGTCGAGACAGATTTACAAAACGGTTGGTCGCAATTACCGGAGATATCGGACGTCCGCGAGGCGATAGGCAAGGCAAAAGCGAGTCTACCACTAATCGAGAGTCCCAGTGATGCGTGGAATTTGCAGGGACAATTGGCGATCGAGAAGCAGAGACTCCAATCGAAATACCAGGAGATGATATTGCAGTGTCAGTTAGACGATCTTATCGGCAATTCGGGAGTTGTATTTAACTTCGACCTGTTGAAGCAAGCACTCGCGAGTATACACTCTGGTGAAAGTATCGCAGTACCAGGCAATGGTGGAAGATTGTCGAATCATTTGGCAGCAGCGCAAAATCCCGTACTGTTTCTCGCTAATTATTGCATGTCGCAGTTGTACTCGAGGCACGTTATGAGCAAACAGCAACACATGCAGAATGGTTCGATCGAGTACCACGGTAACATAATGCCACCAAGTTTAATGCACCCGCATCAGCAGCAGGGTGGTCCACCACAAGCGCCAAATTCTCAGCAACAACAGCAATTACTCGTACAACCGAGTTCACCTTCGATCAAGCCCCAGCAAGCGCCACCATCCTCCAATTCTATGCTGCACCCGGTACAACAAAATTCATTCATGCAAGATGGCATCAGTCCGGTACACGTGCACTCGCCGACACAAGTCGCTACAACTAACAGTGTAACGTCGAATCTGCGAGTACCCTCCAACTCATATCCGATGTATTACTTCAACATCGAAGTAAACGGAACACCTCACGGTCGCATCGTCATCGAGGTCAGACCCGACGTTGCTCCAAAAATGGCAAAAAATTTTAGCGTTCTCGCTACCGGTGAAGTAGGCGTCGGCTACAAGGGATGCACGATATTTCAATGCTGGGACGGAGAATCCGTCATAACTGGAGATTTCGAGCTAAACAACGGACGAGGTGGTCGTAGTATCTACGAGGACGGTTATTTTATGCCCGACGACACAAAATTTCCCGCTGTACGTGGTGCCGTCGGGATGCGTCGGACGCAAAAACGTCACGACAACCTCGGCATGGTCGGCTCGCAATTTCGCATAATACTACAAGAAATGAGAGGCTTTACCGGTATATTTGGTCACGTCGTCGAAGGCCTTGAACTCGTCGAGAAAATCTCGACGTACGGTGATCAAACCGGCAAACCAACGAAAACAATTTTAATCACGAAATGCGGAAAACTGTAACGATCACAAAATTACGATCCTCGAGTTATCATTGCCGATCGTGGCAACGTTTTCCAAAGGCTCGAATGAATCATTATCGGCCCTCTTCGAACTGCGGATTCCGTAACAAAACAAACAAACAGAAGGGTAAAACAAAATGCAAGTAGGGAGTTCTTATCGGGCGATTTAATCTCGCGGAAATCGCGTACCCGCGTATCTACCCGAGTTGTCGCGAGTACCTCTCGAAACGGTGCAGACGTTGAATTTGACGGCGAAAAAAAAAAAAGAAAAAAGAAAAGAAAACTTAATTAACTATTAACTATAAAGTCTAAAGATGTTGAGTCTATTTTTAAATCGCGAACGCATAAAGAGACAAAAAACATATACATA
>JAPYZU010001088.1:0-41413 GCA_030523005.1 Tryphoninae sp. B BG-2022a | reverse complement strand
AGTGTCAGTGAAAATTTAAGTAGCGATTAGAGTATCAGTGTCAGTGGGAAAATAAATGTCAATGAGAACGTGAGTATCAGTAAGAGTGTGAGTGTCAGTAAGAATGTAAACCGTAGTATAAGTGCATCAGTTAGAGTATAAGTATTAGTGGAGGAATAAGTGTCAGTGAAAATTTGAGTATCGATTAGAGTATCAATGTCAGTGGGAGAATAAATATCAATAATAACGTGAGTATCAGTAGAAGTGTGAGTGTCACCGAAGGTGCAAGTGTCAGTGAAAATGTAAACCATAGTGAAAGTGCATCAGTTAGAGTGTAAGTATTAGTGGAGGAATAAGTGTCAGTGAAAATTTAAGTATCTATTAGATTATCAGTGTGTCAGTGGGAGAATAACCATGAATGAGAACGTAACCACCAGTAAGAGGGTGAGTGTCACCGAGTTTGTGAGGATCGATGAGAGTGTGAATGTCAGTGACAGTGCGAGTGCCAGTGAAACTGTGAGCATGAGTTACATTATGAGTGTCAGTATGAATATGATTATCAATGAGAGTATCACTGTCAATGGGGCTGTTAGTGACAGTAAAACCGTGCATGTCATTGAGAATGTAAATATTAACGAGAGTAGTTATTATCAATAAGTGTGAGTGTGGATGACACTATGAATACCTTTAATAGTGAGTATGAGTGCTACTGAGGATGTGAGCAAAGGAATGAGAGTGAGTAAAGGAGTAAGTTTGACTGCGAATTATGTGAACCAATACCAGGTACTCGTAACTACCGCGCAATGCAAATACTTTCAATCTGGTACGCATGAGCACGTAACAGCTTTTAAACTACGGAGATAGATAGATGTAGCGGCCCAAAGTAATCTCGATACTAGCCACAACACTTCCTGTACATGACGCTGCGCCCCTATAATCCTCTACCGCCTGAGCAACTTTGCTCATCAATAATGTACATAAACAAACACATATATATACATATATGTATATATATATATATATACATATATGTATATATATGTATAAGTGTATGTATAAATGTGTATATATGTGTATGGGTATGCGTGTTACATATGGGGCATTCCACGGCAAATGGATCAATTTGAAAAACTTTTTTTTTTAATTTCTCAAGTTTTTGACATTTTTTTAGTACCCATCTAAAAACTCTTCGTGGTAAGCTTTGAAATATTTTTGATTACCTATTCAAATATATCGGATTTTCAAAAAATCGCTCATTTTCGGCTTTTTTTGCTCATAACTTCTTTAATAGTAGGCCAAATTTTTTACTTTTGAAAATTTTCGTTTTTGAATGTCCTTTTCAAAATAAAAATATAAACCAATTATTTCAGGTGTTTTTTGAATATGGTTTTTAAATTTTAAGCTTTGTCTTTTTTATTAAGAAAGTGTATATTTTAATTTTTTGAAAATTTTTCATTTTAAACTTCTATCAATTTAACAACAATTTAACAAAAAAAATAGTAATTATGAAAAGCCAACGATCTATCTAGGCTTACCAGTTGTTAAATTGTTAGATGTTTAAAATGAAACTTTTTTCAAAAAGCCAAAATATGAATTTACTTTAAAAAAAGATTTAAAGTTTAAAACTTGAAAGTCACATTCAAAGACACCTCAAATAATTGTTCTACATTTTTTTAAACTATAATCGAAAACGGAAATTAAAAAAAAGATTCACTTTGGCCTACTATTAAAGAAGTTATGAGCAAAAAACTCGAAACAGGAGCAATTTTTGGAAATTCGCTATTTTTTGAACTGGTAATAAAAGAAACCTCAAAATTTACCACAAACACTTTTTCAATGCGTACTAAAAGATATAAAAAAGTTGGGAAAATAAAACAAAGTTTTTGCAGCTGTCACATTTATGTAGAATGTCCCATATACGTATATATATATCGGGTACCAACAATTCGCCTATACAAGTAGATATATACATGGGATGCTAGTAAAATCGCTTTGTAACTGCAGTGCCCACTTTGAAGTGCACGAAATGCCCGACCACGAATTCACGCCAGACCTCGTTATAGTAAAAGCTCTCTACCGAATCGACTTATAAGCTTATTCCAATGGCTTTCTAGGCTTCGGTCTTTTTCCATTGAAATTTATGATTCATGCTGAGCTTTCGTCCCAGGTAGGGAACGAAAGTTTCATGCGTTCAAGAAATCATACTTGTGCCGATTTATCGATTATCGAAGATTTGAAATAAATTATCACTTTGTAATATGGATATCTACGACAGCTTTTTAGTGAATCGGTAGTTCATTTATGAATTTTGTTTTCTAACGATAAATATATTCTATAAACTGTAAGATCAAAATATCACACTCTTCGTAACATTGTCATGAATTTTAATACATTTGTTTGACATTTAAATTAATTTCTTTTTATACAAAGTATTTAAGGCTTCACGAGGATAAATCCATTTTGACGAATTTTACAATTTTACTCAAATATCTTTATTTGGTGTTATAAAGCATAATTTTATGAAGCAACCAAGTGGAAAGGTAATACTCGTAGCAAAAAGAACGTCGTAAACTTTCGAGCAATATTTTGAATCGTTTTTGCTCGTAGCATTTTCATTCGCTCGTGCTGAGCCTCTCGTGTGTCTGCCTTCGACACTTCAGGACCTGTTGAACTATGAGTAATTTCTCAGCAACGTCAGAAAGGAAGTTTGCGAGCCAAGGCCCTCGTGACTCGTCGACGTTGTCTCTCACCAACGCGCTTATGAGCTGTTTGTAGACAAACTTTGTCCACTAGAGCGTTAATGGTTCTTCAGCCAGTTTGTAAATGTTCGTCGGTTTGAGAGTCTTCAGGTTGATCGAAATGAACGTTAAGAGAATGGCAAAATTTTGCAAAAGTCCGACGAAAATGAATTGAGCTCCACCACAATACTTGCTCAACCATCTGTTTATAACGCATAAAATTCTGCGTTCGGAAAAAGTACCGGGAATTGCGTGCTATTCCCAGAAATGTCTGTGCATCGAAAAAAAAAATCCATTGCCAGTCGCCTGTCGGTGGTATTGTTTGGTTCGTGTCAGCAACACAAATACGAACATGAATTCTGTCAAGCCGATGACATGTACAAGATAAATACGGAAATTTCTATCAAAAATACGCGTTCAATCTTTTGTTTGAAAAATCACTACACAAATATGTGGTAAAAATATCATCGAGTAAAACGTTATTGAACTCGTGAAAATACTATTCTTTTGTTACAGTCTGGACAATGTTGAAGATTGCTATTTTTTAGTTTTTATATTAACAGGCATAGTTTATATAAAAAGAAATTTGAGCTTGCGCGTCATCCGTTGCCCGGAAACGAGGATTAAGCGTTTCAAGCTTGTATAGCATGTCTGACCAATACATCACATTACTACTAGCGTTTTGTCATTCATTCGGAACAACCTACCTTCATTTAATCATTTTCATGTAATAATTTACACACCGTAACAAATATATCTTAGTAAAATATAATTTTGTAAACTATTATCGAACGTTTAGAAATATATTTTTTTTATAAGTCTCCAATTTTGCAATATCAAATCCGCGTAAATTGAGATATTCGGTTCTGCAGATTCGTTAGCTTTCACTGCAATGGACATAGTAGAAATAAAACGGTAAAAACGAGTATGCACATCGTTCGTTAAGTAGAAATACACTTGTCGAGTTTATAGGCTTCTCTGACCAATACAGTACACTACTACTAGCAGCTTGTTCAGCCCTTCATTAGGAGCAACCTACCTTCATTTAATCATTTTCATGTAATAATTTACACACTGTAACAAATATATCTTAGTAAAATATAATTTTATAAATTATTATTGAACACTTAAGAATATTTATTTGTTATGCTTCCTATTTTGTAATATCATACCCACGTAAAACAAGATATTCGGTACTGTAGATTCGTCAAGTTTCACAGTAATGGATATAGCAGAAATAAAAAGGTAAACACGAGTTTGCACGTCGTCCGTTGAGTGGAAATACGCTTTTCGAGTTTATGGGCATGTCTGATCAATACAGGATACTACTACTGGCAGTATCCTTGTTCACCGCGTCTATACTCGTTTCGAGTAAAGAGAGACCTTGGAGTAAATGACCTACTCTAGCCCATCTATACGACTGGTAAAATGAAGTAAGTCTGCAGCAATAAGTATACTCGCTTGATGCCTTTACCCAGTATACGAAAACAGTGTACGTGTGTGTATATATATACGTGAGAGAGAGAGGGAGAGAGAGAGAGAGAGCCCGAGTAGGGGAGAGGGCGATAGATTTGCCCAGAAGCACGGGAAACGTTCGCGAACCCTTTCGGAGATCGTTCAAGTACAAAAGATAGATTGGAAAGGACGGAAAGGAAGAAAGAGAACGAAACGGAAAACTTTCGAGAGAAAATTGAGAATGGTCGATGAGAACTTCCATTCAATAGATACTTTATGGTAAAACTGTGGATCTCTTTTTTGTTTTCTTTTTTTACTGTTTGGAATCGCGTCGATAGATCTCGAGAAAAAAGTTCAAACTCTTTTCGATATTACTTACAGGGATGATGTCGTCTCGACTAAATTGTCCCCAGAATCGAATATGGGAGGAATTTTCGTAGAAACAAAATATAAAATCAATTTATGGAATACCTGTATTTTGTTTTGACGACGTTGACTTTTGAAACTAGTTAAAAGTTTTCACCACAATAAAAGTGCGATCTACTTTGATACTTATTTTATTCCCAATTCTGTGAGGTTGAAAATTCTCTCCGATTTATTGGTCCGATGTCCAAATTTCATACTTTTTTGTAAAGCAAACGTATTATACTTTTAATAAATTTCAACGACAAAATACGTAACGACAAAATAAAAACGTATCTATCGCGTAACCTACTTTTTCAAAATTCGAATAAAACATTTTTAGATTAATTGATATTCGCACTTCATTTGGCGAAATTACTCAAAATATCTTGGTGAATGATTGATTAAAAAAGTGAAACAAGATAGTGCGATGACGAGACGATAGACTTGAAGTAGAACAGACAATCTTGAATGATCTTAGAGACTTAATAAATCTTCGACTTGAATCGAGCGAGACATTTACCCGAAGGGGTTGTCGATTCAGCAACGAAATTACATTGGTTTCTCCTTCTGCTTTACGCCATTTTTATCCCAATGCTTCAATTTCGCAAGCTCCAGCCAATCCTTGAGCTGGCTCGGTACTTTTCATTTCTTTTTATAATGTTCTCTCCTCCCAATCGAGGTAGCAGCTTTCGGGTCAATCGAAGCTTCGATCTTTAACATCGGGAAACAAAAACGTACTTCCAGTTCCTTTTGAGCTTTTCAGGTAAGTCGCAAGCGGAATGAGGTCTATAAGCGACAGTTCGGTCCCAGCGCTGTTGAAGTAATTCAGTGAACGAGTACCCGGATGTCTGGAAAACCGACCAGCTCCGTGAGCACGGCTTGGAGGCTTGAATGATCGATGAGACATCGTGACGGCCCGAAGCAAAGCCGGAAATTACTCCGTGTGGTTTTCCAACTTTTTTTCCTCCCTCGTAAAATAAGCTTTGTTTTCATGATAAAAAAAGTACAGTTTTGTTTTATATCTATGCATTCGAGCCATTTTAAAAAGGTGAAAAATCGTTCTGCAATTAAATTCATAGGCGTGCGCGTGGATGAATGTGCTAATCAGGGAGACTAGAGACCAGGAGTGCGAACGCAATGTTAGAAAAATGGTCGGAAAAAGCGAGGAACGATCCGATAATTGTACCGCCTGGCGGCGCCACTTCTGCTGGGGACCGTCAAGCGCGGTAATTTTGAATCGTTCATTTGCGATTTGTCGTACATTCTGTCCGATTAACGTAGCTTATAATATTGATAAACAATATTGCTATGCTTTCATTCAAATTTTTATTTGATAAATTGTAGACAAATTTTTATAAAAGTAAACGAATATGTTTCATCGGACGGTCCGGGTAACGGATTACACGGAACATTGTCCTCCGGTTCACCAACGTTTTCCTGTCAACATAAAAAATAAACACAAATAATAATAACAAAAAAATAAAATAACCTAAAATAATAAAATAAAATAATTAAAAATTAATAGCCACGTCTATTATATATACACGTATAATAATAATGTCTTGGTTTTCGCATTCGGCTGCTAATTACGAGTTTGCCAATGGCTCGGAGATCTGTCCCGATATTTTAAAAAAGATGCATAATAGACGAAAAAATATATTACCTTGTTATTTACCACGATGGGCACAGCATCTGTGGTGAGCAAAGGTAAGATGCGGAGAATGCTCACAGTTTTCCCATCAACCGTGTTCATACGATCTTCTCTGACTATGCTATCGTCGGAGAAGTGAAGCTCGCAAACAAGATTTGTTTGCAAGTAACGGTGTCCGCTGGCCTCGCTCCATCGCTCTAGCATATGCTGCGGAAAAATAAAATTTATGTTACCAACAAAACTGAGCAGATTGAAATTGAATTTCCAAGGTCGCGGTCTGAACTGCGCTCACAGCGTGCTTAGAGTGCCAACGTGCGTGCTTCAGCATAGGTCGTAAGCACTGTGAGCGCAATTCGGCCCGCGGCCCAAATCACTAAACATATTGGGTGCAGCGCCGACAGCAAAGCACTTAGCAGCGCTGCTCTGTGATTTTTTGTTTTACAACAGCACTGCGCTTAGTGATTACTAAGCAGCGCTGCCAAGTATTTTGCTGCCATAAACGCACCCATTTGCATAATAAAGCGTATTTGATGTCTCGCACTGATAGAAACAAACGTAGGAACTAAAAATTTTTACCTTTGGAATGTTGGAAATGGATAACTGCCGCAATCCCATGCGTGTTTATTTCATTTTCTCGGCATGTCGCCCAGTTCGACACCCCGGGTACAAGCACAGTTTGCCTATTTCCGATAAAACAATCTGGGAAAAATAATAAATTTAATGTAGTTTTTGCATTGCAATTTACGATATGAATGTTAATCTCTTGAGTAAGGAAAATTTCTTACTCGAAATTCGAGTCGGTTCCGAGCGTGAAAAATATTCGCCACATAACATCACAACCCCATTTCAATTAACATCTAATCCCCGAATTATAACAACAAACTTTCTTCTTACCTGCTTGTTATAATATCGCTTTTACTGCTCTTTGTTTTGTTATTTCGTCGCCTTCCAACCTTAAATTTCGTAAAACACTCGACAAAAAATTGTTTACGCGTCAAATGAAATTGTCATTTCGATGTCATATTTCGCCGAGGTTTATATCCCGCTTACTTCACTTCATCACCAACGCCACACTTCAGAGTTAGCTCTGAGCGACGAGAGCGCTCATCGTGACTCAATTCAGACTAACGTCGTTCCTCTCTTTTTCGGGTCATGTTTAGGACGATTTCGCCATAAGCACTTCTGGTCTCTAATCTCCCTGGTGCTAATGTACGCGTGCTCGTGCATGCAAGTGCGTACACGCATGCATAGATATGTACGCATGCGCGTGGGCAATCGTGTGGGCATGCGCGTGGGCATGCGTATAGATATGCGTGTGGGCATGGCATGCGCGTAAACATGCGTGTAGGCATGCGCGTGGGCATGCGCGTAGGCCTGCGCCTACGCATGCGCACGCCCCTTTTTCCCCGAAATATTACAAATCATAGACAACAACCTACAAACTCTGGATAACAAAAACAAACAAAAATGGAATCCAGTTTTTTTCAACCAATTCGCAAGAAAATTTCATTTATTGTAAGCCCAGTTTATACAATACCAATGATTTGAGCGAAACTGGAATAATACCCAATTAACTGATATAACGAGCCACACCGTTAAATGAAGGAAAATTCGCAAGATATCTGAATCGTGACACGAATAAATATAACTCATTTTTCAGTTTCGTATATCAAAGCTTCGGTATTGTATTTGAACGGGGAAACTAAACAGAATAGAAACTTAATCCTAACTCTGGCCAAACACGGTTCAACTTTAGGTTCTAAATTATCCGGAAGAGGAAAATCTCTCGTCTGCCGGTAGTTGAGTCTTCGAGACTGTCCTCGCCCCCCTCCCTACCACCAATCTTTCACACTCGAATCCCCCTTACCCTTCCTCACAAACTTGTTTCCACTACGCGAGATAACAAGAGAGCTTTTCCCGTTGAGCTTCCTTAACGAGTAACTGATGCCCCGTATATTTGAAATTCAGGAGAACTCAACTCCTTATTAGGTAAAAATATGGCAACGAAAATACGAGCTTCACCGCAAAATCCGACATTAAATTAAAACACCCTGAACACATTTCGCGTTTTCTCATCATCCACCTAATGCATCACTATATATACATAACACGAACTATTCCACTCTCGATCACGATCGTTTCTCCATTACTTCGTTTCCAAGATGAAAAGAGGACAAGTTGTTTCGCCGTATTACAACAGACCTGTAAGCAACGAAGGGAAAATACTTATGCGAATATATCTCAGGGCTGTGGATATTTATCTCGAGAAAGAGACAGAAAGGTCACCCCTGGGTTTACTAAAGCGAAGATTGAAGGGGGAAAGTTTCGAAAGAGCTTCGAAACAAATGGATTTCCCAACGAAATATGAACTTTGCAATTCAACTAACGTCAACCATACTCAGCCTTTCCTCAATGGCAAAATTTAACTCGGTCTAACGTCAACCCTGTAAAAAAACACACTCGTCAGATACAATGGTTAATGTACCTGCACCACGCACAATCCGCCCATTGACATCAACCCTCTCCAGAAGTTGGAGGCCAACTTTGTCGCGCTACTTCATTCCTATTTTCCTCGAAGCCAACTCGTTCTTCGCTTACTGCGTTTCAACGGCATCCTCTCGGTGGTTTTCGAGCGACACTTCATCCCTTCTACCCTGGGTCACTGTTCACACAGTCGCGCAGCAACAACGCGTCACCCGGACCAACGTGACGTGGGTTAACTTGTATCGAGGTTGTAATGAGATCACGAACAAACCGGTGTGAAACCGCAACTCGTGTCGACTAAGCTTTCCGGTACGACCTGGACATTCCTCCACCTTTCAAGGTACTAACGTTGGTCGAGTCGGGTCGACATTCGTTTAATTTACAAGCGACACGTCCGATCGCTGGGACGATTCGTCATTGTGATTTTACACGATCGAATTTATCAAATGATTTCTCATGCGCAAATTATATTGTTTAAAACTAAAATATGTCACAATTTTGTGTTACTAATTGTTTTGGAATAATTTTTTTTTTTTTTCGTCTTTGCTGGGGCGATTCGGCATTGTGATTTCGCTCGATCGGGTTTATTAAACGATTCCGCACACGCAAATTATATTGTTTAAAAATAAAATGTTTAACAGTTTTTTGTTACCAATTATTTTGGAATAATTTTGTTTGGGAATTTGGTACACAATCGGAAAAATTATTCGTTTTAAGGGGAACAAGTCTGGTGAAAAATTCTTTACGACGAATAAAGTTTAAGAGTAGAAACAGTAAATTGCATGATTATTTCCTGTGTTATATAAAATATTGCAGTAACAATCGAGTTTCAATCGAGTTGATAAATATCCATTAAAGTTATGTTTTCAGCAATTTCGAAACACGTGGCTGCGAGAAAAACGCGTTTCTATTTTTCGCAGATGTTCGAGTCGCGCTGGAAAGTATCACTTCATGGTTTGTGAAACGCGCCCTTAAACATTTTCCCGCGCTATATTACATAGCCACCCTACTTCTAAGAGCTCTACGTTACTATTTAAAGGGCAATAAAAAAAATGTATTTTTACCAACATCTAGCGTTGTGTTGCCCGTTCGCAAACGATGGTTCGTAATCACAACGATGCACGGTATAAAAAAGTGATAAAATATGTTGCGAAATAAAATGCGGTATTTCGGTCTATTGGTTAGCATTCTCACCTCTAAGCCATCGGCTGGTCGAGGGTTCGAATCCTGGTCCGGTACTCGTGTCGAAGATAAAAATATGAGGATAACTAAGCTCTTGATATATATACATATACCTGCTGTACACACGTGTGGCTAGTTGTATAATACACTCATACACATACACATACACCCATATATGGCTCGAGTAGGGGGTAGCGATATATATGTATATATATATATATATATATATATATATATATGTGTGTGTGTGTGTGTGTGTGTGTGTGTGTGTGTGTGTGTGTGTGTGTACAGGGTGAATTTCATAAGATGTAACAGGCTTTATTCTAAGGTAGATGGAATCGTTAAAAACAAAAGTTGCAAATATACCTACGGGATATTTTTAGTAGTTTACGAGATATCAATTTTTTAAGTTGGTCCAATCAGAGCGCGCCGAGAAACGTTGGAGCCGCCTACTCCCGCCTTAGCCATAGAGATAGCACAGTGTAGAGCGTTACATTTGGGGTTGCAACGTTTAGAGCAGTCAATTTTATTTATTATATTATTACGCAGCCATTTTTATTTCTAGGACATTGACTGCTCTGAATTTTGTCGAGCGCGGCGAGAAGCTGGGGCCGTCCATTTTCTGCCCTAGCAGCCAATGCTCGAGAAATAAAAATGACTGTGTAATAATATAATAAATTAAAATGACTGCTCTGAATTGTGCAAGCGCAAATGTAACGCCTTACACTGTGTTATTTCTACGGCTAGGGCGAGAGTGGGCGGCTCCAACGCTTTGATTGGACCAACTTAAAAAATGTATATCTCGTAAACTATTTAAAATATCCCTAATGTATATTTGCAACTTTTGTTTGTAATGATCCCATCTATCTCAGAATAAAGTCTATTACAGCTTATGAAATTCACCCTGTATATGGGCGCGTGTATGGGAACCATCTACATGTAGCCATACGTGTGTACACCAGGTATATATGTATGCCTATAGGCATTGACCTACAGCTATCTATACATGTCGGCTTACATTCTCGACAAGGGGCGAGAGGCACGAGGACCGTGAAGCGAACCAGAGCCCGGCCGTATCGGCACAGGCTTGTCGCAGTTTCCCTGTGGCACTTGTAGCAAATGCGGTACAGAGGCGGAAGTTGGCTGCTGACCGCACTAGAACGACTAGTTACCCACCCAGACCGATGCTGTAAAAGACAAAATTTCTGAACGCGAGGAATATATGTACGTCAAGGAAAATAAAAAATTAACAAGAGAATAAATTATCACAAAATAGTTATTTTATGATAATTTATTTTATTTATAGTATAAAAATATACCTCACTGGCCAACGTTTTTATTCAGAATCCAACGATACCTGGCACGCGTTGCAATGGTGTTTTTTGGGTCGTAATTTATTTTACAGCGAATGTGAATGAAAGAAAATTTTATGTTCTTTCGTCTGGTACGTGCGCAAGTAAATGTGTGTGTAAGTAGACGACATATAGCAAATATTTGAGTTCGAATGGCATATATGTTGGTGTCATTGGGATACGTGGCAATATTACATGTTTTACTTTGAATTTTGTATTAAAAATTGTAGCTTCAATGATATTGTTCATCATATTTTTCCTAGAAAGCTTGGTACCATTGCAAAATCATGGTGGATTAAGGGCTCACGTACCCCGCGTACACCGAAAACCGAGTAAATTTGAAAAAATTATTGTTATATGGTGAAGAATAAAATAAATTTTTGATTTCACATTTTTAATCGACTTTTCATCTGTAAGAAAACAAAAATTATTTTAACATTATTTTTACGGGTAGAAATGACTTATGACATATGAATAAACAAGGACTCTCAGAGAAGACGAGGATTTCCGTCAACGACAAAGGACTAAGGAAAATATAAATACCAAGGAAAGTCTATGAAACGCACTCCAAAAATTCGAAGTAACCTTAACCAAGGAATGCGCTGAGTATACCACAGCTTCTGATAAGCCTGATTAAAATTAATTTTCTAATGTACACCATTTAAAGAACTAGGACATTCTGCGCTCCCTAGGGAAGGGAAACAAAATCACGATTAAAAAGTAGAAAGTAAACAGGATCAGGAGAAAGACAAGTGGGAGGTCTGCGTAAAAAAGGTTATGGTGAGTCTGCTACAGACTCACCATAACAGAATTATGCTGGTCCCTGACAGGAACAGGAGCGGTTTCCATCCCGGTGGAGAAGAAAAAGCAGCGCAACTATCCTGGAGATGATTCACCTGCAAGGGGATTTTAAGCAGAAGAAAAGACAGAAACCAAAGTAAGAACTTACCGGTGCCTGGAAAATCCCGGTACATTCACTATCGCGATACCACACCCAACATCACGGAGCGGAGAGGGAAGGAGATCAAACGGCATAGGAGAATCACGATAAATTCGGACCCTGAAATCGACGAAAAAGATATATGTTGGTTGTAGTTCGAAATTCAGCCACGAGCGCGCTTGTGTTGTCAATATAGAACATGAAGTATGCCATCGGTGATGCCATGAAGTGAGGAGTATTCGTTATCGAGGCCCGGTCCTTGCTGAAGTAAGAATAATACATAATATGTCTTTTAGTGTTTACACGCCGTGACATATTAGTTAATTACTACGAAATCGTACTTACTTATTATTTAGAACGTCCTAATTATTTGTCACTTTTTTGAGCACATATTAAAGGTTAACGAGTTACGAGGCGCTGTCACAATGGTGTATATCGTCTAACGGATAACGAGGTTTGGTAACCCCCTCGACATGCAATAATGACCATTGTGACAGTACCTCATAAGTTATCAACCTTTAATACATGCCAAACAAAGTGACTAATAATTTGAACGGTTGAAATAACAAATAAGTAAATACGTTCGATTTCCTAGTAAATTAACAATTATCCTATGTAAATTAATTTTAGAAAAACTTGTTAAATTATTTTTCCCACACGCAGTGAAATTCGTTATCGTTAAGATAGCGTTCCGAATCGTTATTTTAATAACGAGATACAGAATCGCGACACTGGAACGTAACAATATAACCGCACTATGTGCAATACCCTCCTCTCTCTCTTTTCTCAGTGCTTCTCTACCATCCTATACTAACGACATCAGCGCCACCATAACCTATAATCTGTTTCGTCGGTTTTAGGGTCCACATCTGAAATACAGCGTATTGCCGCCTTTACTCTAGGCTCCATGTGTCACACTATCAGGGAGATACAGCAGCGCCGCACTGAGCCGGTGTCAACAACCTAGGAGAGAAGGGATTCGCGTGATGTGCGGCGATGCGACATTCATAGATTTTCGAATGAACTATCGATCCACCCAAGCGGATAAAATAGAACGATTCATACACCACTATCGATAATGTACAATAAACTGAATTTGCATACTTCGCCCCTGGTTTACAACAGTTTTCTTAACTCTCGAGTCCCGAATGTTATAATTATTATTGTAAATGCTCCCACTTTTCAATATATTTTTCGTTTTAACATAAGCAAGTGTTTACGCAGATGCAAAAATAACGGTTTGTGATTTTCGTTTCGACAGCCTCCGTCAAAAATCTCGGTATAGTTTGATGTGAAGGTCATTGGCAGTGAGCTCGCGACCACTAGTCTACTCGATTTGTGCAAGCGAGTGAAGAGTGGGAACAGGCTACCGCCCACGCCCTCGATGTCAAATTTTCGTACTATGCCCGGCCGCCGTAGCACATGCGATACTAACAGCCTTATTCACTTCTATTACGTCGCCTTTCATTTTTTCTATAATTATCCAATTATTATTTCCTGCCGCCATTTTTCTTCAGGAGTGACTATTATCGCTCAGCAGATTATAACTAAATTGTCAGCTAATCAACGTTTCTCTATCGTTTTACAAAAGTAGCCAACTTCGCGTCTGTTCTTGCTGTTACTTCAGACTGCCAGTGGTTAAAAAACTGGCTACTGTTGGCGTTACTCGTCATCCTGTTCAGGCGACTGGAAAGAGCAGCCTTCACGGAGGTAGCCAACCGCGCGTGGTGGACACGGGCACAGCGCGAGAGAGAGAACATCTGGCAACTCTGTAGCCGAGAACAGAGCGAGTGACTTAACTAAGAAAAGATTGAGCAGTGACAGCAGTGTAACGATACCGCCAAATTTTACTTTTGTTATAAAGCTATTACGTGTTAAATAAATATAATTCTTTTACGTTCCACGAGTCTAACGTCGTAGCTTACATTCCTGTAACCGACAAGTTAATGTGGGGAACTATATCCCTACACTACAGTGGACGATCCATGAAGCGTAGAGTAAAGGAGCTTACACTCTGTAACATGGAGCCTAGAGTAAGGAGCTCGCATGCTGTACTTTGGATGTGGACCCTGAAGCCGACGAAAAAGATTATAGGTTATGATGGCCCTGCTGTCGCTAGTATAGGATGACAGAGAAGAACTGAGAAAAGAGAGAGAGGAGCGTATTGCGGATAGCGTGGATGTATTGTTACATCCCAGCATGGGTGATGCCCACCTCCGGTCAGTAAATTAGTTTATTATCTTGCTTACCTCCAAAACAAAATAGCCTGCCGGTAAAATTCAAATACTACGTATATCTTTTATTCTTATTATCATCTTATTATTTCATTTATTAAGCTGTATTTAAGAATCAATAATTATTCTTGTTTCGAATAAGAAACTACGATTTCCCAAAATTTATCTAATTTGATCATCATACAAAATCTGTAATATTATATTAGTAAGTAATGTGTCGCGGCATGTAAACAATAAAATATGTAGCTATTATTCTTATTTCAGCAATGACCGGGCGTCGAAAACGCATACTCCTCACTTCATGGCATCACCAATGCCATACTTCATATCCTACACTGACAACACAAGCGCGCTCGTGGCTAAATCTCGAACTACAATCAACATATATCTTTTTCATCGATTTTAGGCTCCCAATTTATCACGATTCTCCTATGCCGTTTCGTCTCCTTCCCTCTAGGCTTCATGCGCTGTACTTTGGATGTGGACCTTACAACCGACGAAAAATGCTATAGGTTATGGTGGCGCTGCTGTCGTTACTATCGGATGACAGACAAGGACCGAGAGAAGAGAGAGAGAGGAGCGTATTGCAGATAGTGCCGTTATATTGTTACATCCCAGTGTCGCGATTCTGTATCTCGTTATTAAAATAACGATTCGGAACGCTATCTTAACGATAACGAATTTCACTGCGTGTGGAAAAAATAATTTAACAAGTTTTTCTAAAATTAATTTATACAGGATAATTGTTAATTACTACGAAATCGAACTTACTTACTTATTTGTTATTTCAACCGTTGTAATTAATTGTCACTTTTTGGCACACATTAAAGGTTAATAATTGACGAGGTACTGTCACAATGGTCGTTATCACACATCGAGGAGGTTACCAAATCTCATCCGTTATGCGATATACACCATTGTGACAGCGCCTCGTAACTTGTTAACCTTTAATATGTGCTCAAAAAAGTGACAAATAATTAGGCCGTCCGAAATAACAAGTAAGTACAATTTCGCAGTAATTAACTAATATGTCACGGCGTGTGAACACTAAAAGACATATTATGTATTATTCTTATTTCAGCCATGACCGATCCTCGATAACGAATACTCCTCACTTCATGGCATCACCAATGCCATACTTCATGTCTTATACTGACAACACAAGCGCGCTCGTGGCTGAATTTCGAACTACAACCAACGTATATCTTTTTTGTCGATTTTAGGATCCATATTTATCATGATTCTCCTATGCCGCTTGATCTCCTTCCCTCTAGGCTCCATGGGACGATCGTTTCGTCGACGACTCGTATATTCTCATCGTTTTTTTCATTTCATCACGACACATATTTTTCATCGACGCCGTCGTTCATGTTCGCTACTTTTGCACGTGAGATCTTAATCGAGTCTAAAACCGACTCCATAAACTGTGTCCTAACATATTTGCCGTGCATAAATCAGTAGCATGCATCTCTTTCGCAAAGAATTCCTCAGCTTCTTTCGGACCATTAACTTTCACCGGGCTGTCGCTTCAGTGTTGTGTATTCTGTTGACTGATTATTCAACACGCAACTATGGAGCTGGCGACGGAGTGCCTGGAGGCGGATCGACCATGGATACAAGGAACTGCCGATAATTTCGCCGTGTCACGCTTCGTTTTATCTCCGGGCAATGATGAATTCGAACCCAAACTATTGCATGAAAAAAAAGAAATGTTTTTTTTCCAAAATTCTATAATGTCGTCCTCATGAAAAAATGTATAATTTTCTCTTGTTTATTTAATTATGCGTTTCATAGCTCTTCCAAATTATATGCCTAAAATTATGTTTGAATTTATTACGAAAAGCGAAACAAAAATAAATAGTATTTCAATTTTTTTCAAGGAGGTTAACCTCTCTAGAAACCGAAAAATATATCAAACATTGGGATTTTTTTTAAAAGAAACTAAACAAAGTATTGAAATTCGATATAAGCGTCCTTATTACAAGTACATTCTACATACAAGTATAGAGCACTGTTTTTAAATTTTATTAGAGCTCTACTAAACAAAATAGTGACATCCCAGCGTTTGAAAAGTCCAATAATGAACCACAAAGAATTCGATATGGTATGATAACAGCTTTGACACTATGTAGGATATTTTTTTATATTGCATAGTTCAAATGTAATTAACAATTATCGTGCATCTTGGTTGCATGTTGTCCAAATTTTTGTTCAAAAACACTCCACTATTGTAAAAATAATTTTGAACAAAATCCTACGTAGTGTCAAAGCTGTTATTATACTATATGGAATTCTTTTTCCTTCATTACCGTAGCTTTGAAATTGCAGCAATTATGAATTCGGCCAGGCAACAATGAAAAAGAAAAGACACAGCTGGAACGCCACCATATTGTTTAGTACAGCTCTAATAAAATTTATAAACACTTCTCCATACTTGTATAACAAGGATCTATTTACCAAATTTCGATATGTTGTTAAGTTTTTTTTTTAAAAATTGCAAAGTTTGCCATATCTCCCGGCTTCTAGAGTAATTTTCCCCCTTAAAATACGACACGTTTTTCACATTGTAAAATTCCAAGTATTATCTTGACACAGCAGGGAAATACATATATCTCTTCCCACTGAGATTTTGTTACAACGACGTTGCTTACGGCTTCATAAATCTCCAAATGCATTAAAATGTAACGGTAACATTTTCGGTCGCGGTGTACCTGTGAAATTAATAATATGTAAACATGATATAGATAAACTAATCATCGTCGCACTTTACAAACTCGGCCCGAGTACCATATGGTCAGGAAAGTTACCTTCAGTCTCGTCGTACTTGGAGAAGTTGGGGTAACGAGGGTCTGACATTTTCAAGTTTTCTTTTTAATTACTCGTCGTCAGGACACCTTTGTGGTTCTAAGTATACATATGTTTAATAATGTCGAGCCCAGCGATAAAAATATTCTTTAATGCTTGAAAACTTCAACGAAGTCGAGACAAACGTTTCCAATTGGTTATTCGTCCCCCAATCGTTAGTAATGTTCTTTTTTCGCATGGCAATTCTATATTACAATGTGAAGGACGAGAAAGGACGAATGATATTAATTTTCTTGACGCATTCTTCATTCTTGGCGCAAACTAGTCGCGGGTTGCAAATTTGTCGAAGGATTTTTCGTTTACTGACGCTAAAACCGATGGCTGCATCGATCCCACCATTGTTAACCCGCTTGCTGGCCTTTTGTCCACGTCTTGTTTATTACAGGGAACGGGCTAATTTGGACTTGAACCGTGCCACCCGGATTACGAGAAAATTATACGTGCTTGGCTGGGCCGCTATCGCAATTAGAAAGCGGCAAAGGCAACCGAGAAAGCAGCCCCTTTCCCCCTGGCCACGATTTATGCATGCCCGCTTGAAATTATGCCGTCTTTGTTGCCCTCCCAGTTGCCATGGTAGAAAATTCTACGCTCATTTTTGTTCGGGCAAAAAAATTAAATTACATAAAAAAAGGAACGCTGCGAAAAGTGGAATCGAATTAGTTTTTAGAAAGTTCCTGCGTACTGGGAGGAGCTAGCTTGGATCTTTAATTACGTGTATAAAAAAGCTCGTATCCAGTTTTTCGAATGGCCAGAACCCGTTTACCATTTAGATAACGTTTTGATCAACGTTGCGTTATTCGCTTAACTGGGAGTTTGTAAATTTTCTCGAATTCGTTGCTACGAGCCTACGATTCTTCGAATTCACGAGGCTTTCGTTTATAAAATAATATTTAGTTAAAATAAAAAGCACTGTGCTGACAGCTTTTCTCTTAAAATCAAAAAGCTCACTTTTGTACTTAAAAACTTTTTTTACCATGAAATTAAAGGTGATATAATACGTTTTAAAGGTGACGCTTAAATGGATATACTTGTTGTATGGCGTTAAGTGATGCTCGGTATAGATATATTCATATATAGCCATATACCCACCTTTACATATGGACCTATATATATATAGGGCAACAAAATACTTATAGACATATGACATCGAAAAAAGAATCTCTTCACAGACTTCACCAACCAAACCATGTACAAATTTTGAGGTTATCTCGAAAAATGTGGCAAAAAATGGATCTAAACTTTTTTTTTTTCAAAATTTTGACAATAGTGTTGCAATCAAGGAGCGTTTAGAAAACGCTATTCGTACTGTTTCCGCCATTGAGCGTCAACATTTTGAGGGTATCTAGAGAATTATATCAACAATTTTGGAAAAATACAACGTTTAGCCATTTTTTTACTAAAATTCTCTACATGCCTTCGAAATTTTAACGCGATCGATTGCTCAGTTTCGAAGAGACTACGAATCGCATTTTTGAATCACTCGTCGCATATAATACTGACCAGGTCGTGTCGGTCATTGCTGGCTGACGATATGTAATTTAATAAATTGTGATCATCGCTTAATGAATTTTTAATAATTTGAGGATCATAAAATAATATACCTTCATATTACTTATTAACAGCCAAAAATTATAATAAATATTAATTTTGTAAATAATTTTCGTGCAGAATTCCGTAAATGAAACTACGTAATAATAATAATAATAAATTATAATATATATTAATTTTGAAAATGACTATGGTGCGAATTTATTCGAATAAAACTACCTAATAATAATAATAAATTATAATAAACATTGTTAAGAAGATTAATTATTTGTTAAACTGCATTGGAACACGAACCAGCATGGACGACTGACTTAACAAAAAACATTTTCTGAACGAATACGGAATACTCTAATCGCAACCTTGGACAGATTTTCGACCGTTTGTGGAAAGGAAGATGGCTCACACTTGGTCCTGAATGTGTTAAGGTGCGAATTTATTCGAATAAAACTACCTAATAATAATAATAAATTATAATAAACATTGTTAAGAGCATTAATTATTTGTTAAACTGCATTGGAACACGAACCAGCGCGGACGACTGACTTAACAAAAAACATTTTCCGAACGAATACAGAATACTCTAATCGCAACCTTGGACAGATTTTCGACCATTTGTGGAAAGAAAGATAGCTCGCACTTGGTCCTGAATGTGTTAAGGTCGATTTGGTTAAAGCTCACGGTGGTGTAGATGGAAAATAAAATAATATATTACTTTTAACCTCGTTTAAGTTGAAAACTAAAGTATAATGTCAAGGTCACACGGGTGAAAGATAAAATAAACGAGGGTAATAATCCATTCGGATTAAAAATGAAATTATTATGACCGAGTGAGGCCATTTGAGGCGAAGCCTAATGTAATCAAGATCCCCTGGGTAGAAACCTTCATTTTGAGAGTTTAAGGTTATTTAGGACATCATATGAGCCAATTTGCCTTAATTCAAGCCATCATCCAGGTAATTCAGCTCATCAAGGTAACATCATGTGGATTAAGCTGTTAATGGCCCAGCTTAAGAATAATTAATATAAAAACGACATTACGTAAAGTAAGGTCTTAAAGGTAAAAAAGAAAATAAGTAAACGTCGTTCTCATTAAGATCCAAATTAGGAAACCTCGACCCTTTTAAAATAAAATCTGAGCTCATCGCGTTTCCTTGGATCGAGAGTTTAATTTGTTAAGTTGAAGGTCGCCTAGGTCAATGTACTAGGAATTTAGTTAACGATTATTTAGATTCGCATAACAATTTTGTTCGTAGTGCTCGAGTTACAAAAATTTCGGCGAATTATTTCGTGTGCTATGGAGGTGCAACATTTCACAATGTCAAAGTGTAGAAATATATGTGTGTATATAGGTACGAGTTTAAATATGAATTGGTTATGTAATAAATAACACTCAGTCCTATCTTCATCGTTTTCAGAATTTATTCATCATAGAACACTTTCAAGGCCAACTTCACTGTTTAAAAAAACTTGGTCACATTTGATGACCCCTTCGAAGCAGTACAACTTTTTTTTGGAATATTTCTTGTGACGTCTTTACAAGACCACCAAATATTTGATAATGATCCGAAATATTTAGATTTCGGATCATTATCATACTGAACCTGAATGACCTTGAATGACGCTCACCCGTTTCAGATTTTATTATTCATAGAATACTTTCAAGCCCAACTTCACTGTTTAAAAAAACTTGGTCACATTTGATCACCCCTTCCAAACAGATCAACTTTTTTTTGGAATATTTCTTGTGACGTCTTTACAAGACTACCAAATATTTGATAATGATCCGAAATTTTTAGATTTCGGATCATTATCATACTAAACCTGAATGACCTTGAATGACGTTGATCCCCTTCAGAATTTATTTTTCATAGAATACTTTCAAGCCCAACTTCACCGTTTAAAAAAAACTTGGTCACATTTGATGAGCCCTTCCAAACAGTACAACTTTTTTTTGGAATATTTCTTATGACGTCTTTAGAAGACTACCAAATATTCGATAATGATCCGAAATATTTAGATTTGTATCGTCGACACTGACCCTGAATGACCTTGAATGACGTTTACCCCCAATGTTTTTATGCGGTTTGATGTGATCTACAAAATGGTTGAAAAAAAATGCCATTCCATTTAAAAACGTGAAAGTGACCCTCACTGTGCATAAACGCCTGAATCGCAATTAAAAAAAATAATCGCATTCCATGGCTCCCCCACATCGTACAACTTTGCAGAGGTAAAGGCCACCCTGTATAATAGAATCGTGTTTCATTAATTATAACAAATTATATCTGGACCAATACGAGCATAATATTAATATAAACAATATCAATTGCTCATAGTGTTCTCAATATACAGGGTGGCCCACATAACACTTAACAGCTGAATATTTCGGAAACTATTTGCCCAATCAAAAACTTGTTCATGAGAAAGTTTTATGCTTTCGAGGGGTCTTTCTAACTATAAAAATATGAAGTTATTCCCTGCACCCCTTTATAGAGGGCAGGGGGTAACTTTATAATTACAAACGGGACCCTTTATCTGACAAAAAATCACATCCGACAAAAAAATGTTACGAACAAAATTTATTTGTTTTTTTCCGCAGAATTCAACCATCTAACATTTTATAGGGGGTCCCGTTTGAAATTGTAAAGTTACCCTCCGCCCCCCATAAAGGGGGGCAAGGAATAACTTCATATTTTTGTAGTTAGAAAGGCCCCTCGAAAGCATAAAACTTTGTCATGAGCAACTTTTTGATTGGACAAATAGTTTCTGAAATATTCAGCTGTTAAGAGTTATGTAGGCCACTCTGTATAATGGATTTTTTTTATTAATTATAATAAATAAACAATATAAATTACACATAATGTTCTCAATATATAATAGATTTTTTATTAATTATAATAAATTAGATCTGGAAAAATACAAACGTAATATTGACATAAACAATATCAGTTACACATAGTATTTTCAGTATTTAATAAATTAGTTTTCATACATACACATATGAATATAAAAAAACCAACAGGAAGTTGGTAAATTCAATGTTTTGTTTATCACAAGTCTCAAGGTTTCGTAGTGAAACAAGAGACGAGAACGAGAACAGGGCGAGAATTAGAAACCAGAGAGCTTCCCTTAACTCGGAGAGTTTATTATCTCGCAATGATATTAACGGCTCGCTACGGATCGGCGCTATTAGCCTTGGGTCATTACTGAATAATATACACGTGAATTGTAATTAGTAGTCGGGGTGGGGGAGTACGTAAAGAGAAGCATACTGAAGTGAAAACGTATCTGAGCAAGATGAAACTGTATTACCGCGTTAATTACGATTATTCGTATGAAAACTTTAATTAGAACGTAGGCGCGTACGAGCAATTAAAGGACTGCGAGAACGGAGGATTTGGTGCAAATCTCGTCAAACTGTGCTACGAAATAAATTGACCGAAAATAAAGCACTCGAGACTTTAAAAAATGGTCTGATCAACTCACGATTAATCTACTGCGCTCGACTGTAATTAATCCTCGACCCGCCGGGTTGCTTCTCTATTTATGTCTCAAGCGAGTTTCGAACTTCGTTAAAATTGCTGTAATTGACACAAGTATATTATAAATGAAAATAAATGTTAGTAGATAATTAATTCAAACTAACTCGATTTGGAGAATAATTGCGCTACAACGAGAAACGTCATTCGAATGCTTTTGAATTAAAACTTGGACGAAATTCAGAATAAAATTTATATTATAGTAAACTAAAAAACATTCCCGAGTTAATGAAGGAAATATACATCAGCGAAGAATGTTACGGAAAAACATTTCGAACAACAAAACTTTAGAAATTCCACGACGTTTAAAATCCTCTTGGATCGTTCGAGTTTCACAAGATAACAAACAGAGCTTTAAATTTTCCAGCCACGTTGATGTAACAACCAACGGTCGATGGTCACAATTTGAACTTCCCTCTCTGACCAAGAGTACCGAAAATGTATGCGTGGAGGTCGATGAACCCTGTGCCACTTGAAGACATCATGCACCACCTGCGAATAACGTGTTGAAATCAACAACAAACTTGACTCCGATAGGTACAAGGCTCGAGACAAATATGACCGAATTCACACCCAACCAAGGTGAGCTTGCAGAATCTCGAGAGAAAATCAACAGCTCCACCCTCGTAACTGACCCAGTCGCCACTCAAACTCGAATTGTCTGTGATCAAGAGGGAAAAATCCGACCTCCAAATTCGGATCGCTAGTTTCTGAGAATTCTTTTGTACTCATCGATGAACCACATATCTCACAAGATGAGCTTACGTTGATTACTAGAATTACTACCATTATCGATACCTTGATAACGATAGTCGAGAAAGTCTTCAGAACTCTAGAGCGTAACCTGGAATTAACATCCAATGAACTTGATATTCGAGTTCTGAACAAGAAAATTCCGCATAGCACTAATGAGCTAACTCACTCAGCTATCAACGTGTCAGTCGCGAAATTGCTGATTTGTAAGATTGAGGGAGAACTTAGGATAAACGAAGGTTTTAGCTCCGACTGAATTTTTGGTAATAACTCATAGTTCGTACGAGAATTTGTTGAATTCGACGAATTATGTCTGACGTAAGATTTCTTGGTACATTGGCCTCAAGTTCGATCCTAAGTACTTTTAAAATGTGCTTGCATTTTTTTCTTCTTCGATAAGATTGGATTTATTGTTTTATTCGTAGTTGTTTAAATGCTAGTTCGAATTTTACTAATATTTAGATCTAATTAACTATCAATTGTACCATCAACATCATCTTCATTACTGTCTTTATTATTGATATGTATTATTTCTCTTATTTATTATTTGCAACTGTCGATGTAAATGAAATATTTATTTTATTGTAAATAATTATAAATATCATAAATAAAATATTTATTTTATTTTCTGCCTCTCAGTCAAATAATGATGTAGTTATTTTCTGTTATCTATTTGCAGTCTTTATTTTTTATTATTGCAACTGTAATAATCATTCGGATTATTTTTGTATGTTTATTATTTTTATGATATTTTTGTTTGTTATTTGGATTAAGGTATTTTATATCATATTTGACTCGAGGTATAACAAAGGCATTCATAAAATACCAATCAATCAATCGGTCAATCTATCTCTCTCTTTCTCTTCGTCTTTCTCGATATCCCTCCCTTCCTCTCTCTCTGCTCTGTGTCCAAATAAGTGTAAAAAGAATATCGAGTTTATCAGAGAAGGTTGAATTAGCGTTGGATTCGCTTGTAGGATTTTCTTCCCTTTTTTATTTCTTCATCGTCGACGAAGAAAGAAGAATGATAAAAGAAGTCGTGAAAGGCAAGGAAAAGTTTTCCAGGAGCACCTCGTTCATCAGCGATTGTGAGCATCGCGGCGGGACGACGAAAATTACCGAGGAAGAAGGACGGGGCTTACGAGTGTCTGAACAAGTCCGGAACTAACTACTGCCGTGCTACTAGCACCCCTAGGACGGCCAGCGAGGCCAGTTGTTCGATATGCTACCTCGATACATAATTTTCTCCAACCCTCGTACATCCACCTTTATATTGGAACTTTATATCAGTTTGTCCCAAACCCACCGTTACCCCCACCCCCATCGCTCGAATCCCAAAAACAAATACGAACCAGATTAATTTGCATAAACTTTGTACTTATTAGAGATACACCTTTACTAGAAAAAATACAATCGGAAAATTAGATAAAACGATCCGGAATATAAATCATAAAGAACGTGTTATACAGGGTGAATTTCATAAGGTGTCTCAAACTTTATTTTAAGGTAGATGGGATCATTATAAACAAAAGTTGCAAATATACATTAGGGATATTTTTAATAGTTTACTGGATACAAATCTTTAAAGTTGATCCAATCACAATGCGCCGAGAAGTGCGGGACCCGCCCACTCCTGCTCTAGCTGTAGACATAGTACCGTGTAGTGCGTTAGGTTTGGAGTTGCAAAATTTAGAGCAGTCAATTTTCTTTATTATATTATCACAAAGTCATTCTTATTTCTCGGGCATTGGCTGCTAGATCGGGGAGTGGGCGGCCCCAACGCTTCCCGGCACGCTCTGATTAGACCACCTTAAAAAATTGATATCTCGTAAACTATTAAAAATATCCATAATGTATATTGGCAACTTTTGTTTGTAATGATCCCATCTATCTTAAAATAAAGCCTGTTATACCTTATGAAATTCACCCTGTATAACTTTGAAAAATATAGTACGTATCCCGATAATAATAATGGTAAATGAGAGAATCGACTTTTAACGATTTTCGATGTAGGTTTAATTTTGAATATTAACATAAATATTTCTATTATGTGACTAAATTGTAAACTTATTTTTATAGTTTAACGGGTGAAATGATAAATTTATTTATTATAGTATTCGTGTTCCAACTCGTATATTGTTGGTTTGAAAAAAAGATCTTCGCTTAGATCGATGACATGCTCAATTAAATAAAACGATTGTTTTGATGACGAGGCTAAATTTTTGGTTTCCTTATTGGACAATTTATTAAAATACGGTTGATGACATTCACTGCCTGGACTACGTTTCGTTACGCAATTTCGATGAACAGGAATCTACACTGCAAGAGATCGAATAATGTCACGGAGTTGGCGCAACTATGCGAAATGTGAATGAATTAATTTGTCAAAATGTCGAAAACCGCGTAAAAGCTGGTTTCGTAAAACTGGCTAACAAGGTGTTCGAGCGACGAAACTCAAAACAATAGTGAAAGTTGACGCTCCGCTAAGTGATGACACGTTCCAAACTACGTCCAATAGTGCCCACAAATTATAGAAACCATGCTATATTTTTTACAACTGACCTTCTCAATGAAGGATTTTTTAATGGATTTTTTTTAAATGTCAAGGTAAATTAAGAAAATTCACAAGCTGAACTACAAGATACATATGCTAATTGATCGAGCAAAAGGTGAATCTAAGGATCATCGTAAAAAACCTTGTAATCATTGAATTTTTAAAATTTAATTTGAGTAGGAGAATAGAGAAATATTATGTCCACGTCGTAGATATTTTCATCTAGATATTTTGTCATAGATATTTAAAAGTAGATACTTTGTTGTCGTGTTTTTAAGATGACGTTTCCTTATAGATAATTCCATGTAGATATTCAGTGACAAATCTTTTTATCGTCTGGTCACGAATATTGTTTCTACGAAACAATATTCGTGACGAGAGTTGATTCGTCAACTTGCTTATTTATTCCACGTCATAGATATTTCTATCTAGATATTTTATCATAGATATTTCCATCTAGATATTTTTTCATAGATATTTGCATCTAGATATTTTCTCATAGAAATTTCAAAGTAAAACCTTTCTTGTCGTATTATTAAGATAACATTACCTAATAGATATTTCCATCTAGATATTTTATTATAGATGCTTCCATGCAGATATTTTGTCATCATATTTTTAAGATGACATTACGTTATAAACAATTTCTTTTACCTATATATCTCTTGACGAATATTATTTCCTACCCCAAGTCGAAATCTTTATTCTCCAGTAGCCTCCGTTCACTCCGAACGAAAACTTTCTGCCGCTCTAGCTATAACCAGACTCCTCCCTTCAACCTCCAGAGTGCCAAAAAGTTTACATTTGGAGTGAACGGAGGCTAAAATTTCGTCTCGGGAGATACGTCAAAGTATCTATCTAAGTATAAACATTACATATTGCTTCGTGAATCTTTCATCTTTGTATTTTAACATTGTTATTTCATTCTAGAGACATTGATGTAGTCATTTCATTACATAAATTTCACCGCGGACATTTGAACGAGATACTCAAATATCACAACATTTGGGTTTGTTTTAAGAGCGCTCGGTCTGCCACATGTGGCAAAGTAAATCGGAGTAAGAGTTGTCGAAAAAGGGGATCGAAGGGGGTAGGTTGGAGTATGAAGAGGGTTGGCGAGATGGATATATCTAGGAAAATGTGGTACGCTCGTAAAAGGTTGTGTAATATTGTATCTCAGCTTTTCAAACTGTTGGAAAGTCACATAGACATTAAAACAGCAATAACCGGAAGCTCGCCCCATGTTCTTCTCCCAATACGTACACATTTTCCAGTTTTCCTCGTATTTCTCGTAAGCGCTTCGACCTATCAAATAACCAGCATTAATTGAGCCGCGTTCCAAATGGTTTTCCGGCTTGGAATAGCTCCGAAGGGAAATCAAACAAATTAAGTAATAACATTAATGAAACTTCCTGAAAATTCGAGCACTGAGCGAAATCTCATTCCGTCGAATAATATGAATTCTAATTGGTTATTTTATCAATGAAATTTCCGAATTCTTCGTAACGTTACTCTCGGGAATCCTTTATCGAAACCTCGGCACGACATTTCAACAATTTCAAACTTGCAAAATGCAAATCGTATATATAAAATACACTCGATGTTATAAAATTATTTTAATATTATTATAAAAATAATGCTTAAAAAGAATTAAAGTTAATTTCGAGATTATTGATTGTGCTTAATAAAAACGATTCAAAAATTTGGAAAAATTTTAAGTTAAAGAAACTCAAACTCATTTACAAAATCACTAAAATACCTTTTTAGGTATTTTAGGATTCAAAAATTTGGAAACATTTAAATTTGAAGAAACTCAAACTCATTTACAAAATCACTAAAATACCTTTTTAGGTATTTTAGGATTCAAAAACTTGGAAAAATTTTAATTTGAAGAAACTCAAACTCATTTACAAAATCACTAAAATACCTAAAAAGGTATTTTAGTGATTTTGTAAACGAGTTTGTAAATGAGCTGAAGAAAACTTCAGTGGAGTCTAAAATTTTTGCTAAAATAAGGATAATCGTGATAAGAAAATTTCAAAAAAAAAAATTCTTTACTCGTCATTGAAACGAATAAAGTTTCAACCGCAAGCTCGACTTCGAGGCTTCGCTAATGAACGAATTAATGATGCCATGATCAAACGGGCGCCTCATTATAGCTGAAAAAGTAGCTTAATTGATAAATGGAATATTTCGTTAGCTGAGCTTTCAGCCCTTTCAGCTTTCAGAAAAGCTCTGGTACCAAAGGGGCATAAGCCAGAATTTTTCGTTTTTATCACTTTTATCACACTTTTTTAGAATTATATTTATAATAATAGCATATAATTATATAGAACTACAATTTTTAGTTAAATATTGTTTTTTTTTCCTACTTACAAAAAACTTAATTAAGTTTTATTATATATATAAAGCTTCCACAAAAAATGATCTAAACGATGGTGAAAACAGCATCAAAATTCGTTGCCTTAAGTTAATGGACAAACAGACAGACAGACAGGAAAAGCTACTTTATTTTATAATATGTAAAGATAAAGAAATCTTTTATTATCAGTCTTACATCATTATTATCATTAAGATTAAAATCGAGTAGTTTAACAACATTAGAATCAACTTTACAATAAACGTAAACAACAAATTCGAAACGACAGAAAAATGTTTCATTAATTATTGCGAAATTTCGCATACCACACATTCATAAGCAGGATTGGTCGAGCCTTTATTGCATACGCCGCAATATTACCCACTCGCTGTGTCCATCATAGAATATCACGCGGACTCGCTACTCACGCATTTGACACAGTGTCAAAGTACCCCCAAGAATTGTCAAGGTTACCCGCAATGTCTAAGTAATCCACTTTGACAATACGCGTCATCAAAGTGAAGATATAAGAATAAGTATAAAAGCTCTTTCATTATTCGCGTTACCCTGTCAGAGGTCGTTTCAAGGTTATGGTGATTGACATTGCGGTATCGCGAATTAATAATTCACCTAATACATATCCGATCCGCAACGAAATAATCCCAGCTCGTTGAATTTAGCTCGTGCGTTGAGCCAAGAGAAAGCTCAAAACACCTGCAAGCTTGTTCGCGCCCGAGGTGGCCCGTGAGAAATGCGAACTTAATTTAGATTAAGTTGCCACAGCGGGACCCGGAGCTTGGCTGCAACCTGTATGTTTCCTCGCTTCCTTCTTGCCACTATGAAAATGGAGGGGAAAGTGTCGTGGAAGGGAAAACGAAAACGCTACCTCCAATGACTCGAAGAAACTTTGGAGAAATCTGCATGGAACAGCAAAGCCCACAGGGCATTCCAGAAGCTTTCAGCCACACGTAATAACATTCTAGTCAATTTTCCGTATCCGAGGCAAATGCCAATTTTCGTGAAATTTCCATCATATTTTCATCAAGCGTGATGTGATTTAACATATCGAATTAGAAGGCACGACGTTTCACAAGCGGTTTCGACGATGCGTTTTTTTTTCTAACGCGTGGATATTGCGTGACGTTGATTTTTATTTGCAATGACGGAACGATCGAAAGCTTTTTTATAAATTTTCCAATCACGCTTTCAGAACTTTAATTTTCCATCGAATATACAAATTGGAGAAATGCAAGGCGAGCGTTTTTGTTTATTTATATTTTCTGAATATTATTTATCACTATACTAGCGGTACCCGGTGGGCATTGCAATGTTGTTTTGGTGGCATCGTTCATTTGACGCATGATGTTTTTGCTTTTCTCTCCATGTGCCAAGCATGGACTTTCCAAATATAAGCTATACTGTAGATATTTATAGCGATTGTCTCTGTGCTTCGTTGATGGACATTGCAAATGCGAGACTGCGAGGTATCATTGGGATACGCGGGAACGGAATATCTCCCTCTTCAAATTTTCCATTTTAAATTGTACTTTCAGTGATGTTGTTCATCATATTTGTCCCTGAAACCTCAGTACCATTGCAAGTCGTGGTGGATTGATGGTTCGCAAAAGTGTGATAGGCACGCCCATTTTTATGGTTGCAACATGCGGCGCTATGCCTGGCAAATTAAACGAATTTAGGAATTCAGTTGGATAATTAACAACTTGTTCTTGATTAAAGCAGCAATAGACTTGTACGTTTTAGCTTGTCATGATATTCTCTTTTGAATCGTGAAATTTACATAATTGACATTGCTGTTTTTGCTACTAATATAGCCCATTCCCTTAACGACATATGTTTTTTGCAGTTATGTAAAAAAATTTCAAAAACTTTGTGAATCAATTCGTCTGTTGTTGCTGTTATTTTACGAAGGTTTGTACGTCGTTGTACATACTCTAACGGTTTCCAGGCTCGCTTCTAGGTGTTTGTCCGTTTCTGAAACTTGTAATGTATTTTCCTTTTTGATTGAGGTATACATCTGTCAATCGCTCCCGATTTAGTGTCATAATTGAATATCGAGTCGTTAAAACAAATGGGTGTCTTTTAGTTTGCTTGCCATTTTGGTGGCAAACTTTGACAGCTGTCAAATTAAACTCTATATACGTATATAGATAAATGTTAATTTTGTTTCGTCCTGCACGCGTTTATTTTAATATATAACGTCACCAAATTTTCATCGCAATCGGATGAGTGGTATAGAAGCTTGCTCGTGACCAACAAACAAACAAACATTCTTCCATTTTTTATACAAGATACCGGTTGTAACGAATAGCTTTATGACAAAAACCAGCCGAGGTAACTTTGAGACTTGGCTTAGTAAACTTCTAAACTTCAAGTAATGATGTAATGAAGGAGCTTTGACTTATGATGAGTCACACATTAGCTCATCTTTCTCAAATCAGCTATCAATTATTTTAACATGTTTTTTGACAGTAAGGTTGAATAAAGTTTTTAAATAATTGAAAAACCAAAAACCGGAAGAAGAAAGTTTTGTATCAAAACATAAGCTCACAATCATAGAAAAATGTAGTAAAATCAATATTTGTTCTTTTTTTAAATCAGCGTTCTGTAAAATCCTGAAGCCTGGACATTTATCTAGGTACGTACTATTCCCATCATGTCCTGCCATATTGGATCCACCATTGATAATACCTGAATTTTGAATTTAGATTCATAACAAGCAACATCTAAAACTCTCAATTGCCAATTTGTAGCTATATCAGAAATAACATAATCACAAACTTCTAAATATCTAATTTCAAATGTTTCTTCTATTTCTGTAAAAGTGTAATTTCAAATGTTTCGAATTTCAATCTAATTCAAATTTGATCAAGTGGGATAAAATATAATTGAATAAATGATAGAAAATATCAATGCTTTCAAATAGAATAGTGGCTCTTAATCTTTTTGAAGTACTTACTTATTAAAGTTAAGCTCCAGATTATATATATGAAACTTCAGAGTACATTGTAACCTTCAAATACACTGCAAAATAGAATACAATAGTTTTCAACCGGATTGTGAATCATTTCACAGGTGAAATAAAAGCTCGCGACCTTTTAAACGCAAGCACATCGGATTGGCAAGCTTTTGTGATCTCCACCATTGTGTAGATTTATGAAGTTTGTTAACCCTTGAAACGTGTGATTATTTTATACATCAAGGGAAAGCAAAGCTGCAGAGCTTACATTCACAGGTACATGATACGGCATTGCTAACGAGCTTTTATCGCCAGTATTATAACGGAGGAACGTTTTCGTCTCAAATGGAATAGAGTTATTTAGTCAGGCAATGTCCAACTTTCACTCAGCTGGTCGAGTATGTTTCTGTTAGTTTATTCGTTGATTACAATTACAAACTCAAAAAGTAAATCACAAAGTGAGTGCAATAACTTGGTATGCTAGTAAGTTAGTTAAGTAACGTATAACCCCAAGTCCAAACACAAATCCTAACTAGTTGACAGTTAGTAAGTTAATAAATGAAAAACTTCATCTAACTCACATGTGAACTACAGCATGGTTATTCCTAAAACAGTTATTTAGCCAACATCAATTGAATCCCTCAAGATAGAAGTAGCCTAGTAAAATTGCAATGTCTCTCCTACAACTATTTCGTCAATTCATTCAACCCAATTTTATTTTCACGAAAGTGATCATAATTGTGCAATTGGTATTTCAACGTTGATGTGAATAACTGTAAAGGATGTTCCCAATTGAATACTTGGAGTGGAAACTTAGAAAGGCAATCATTCCATCAGAACATATGGCACTAGGATGGAATCTTTGCAACGTTATAGAAGCAACATACGCGTTCCGTTTTCATTGCCCCATCTGGGAACGCCGAATTCCTAAGACCATGTTGGCAAACTAATCCAAGTTTTCGGACTAGTTTCGCGGGCACGTACAACTTGGCTCTACTGTAAAATGGAAACTTCGAACTGGTCCCGGTGTTACCATTGGGATGAATGGGCTCGGAAAGGAAGAGCTAGCTTCCGGATATACACCTAGGCTTACCAAGGGTGGCCTTCTTATTCCTATAGATCTACTGGAATCTATAGAAGGGTTGGATCACACTCTTACATGCAGGTTTGGAAATTCCCATAGTGGAGGAAGGTTACTTGTTGAGGAACCTCTGTACTTGTTACTTCGGCATTAGGGATGCTGCGATCCTGTTTCGCGCGGTAATGGCGGTTAATGGAAGCAAGTCGGACGAAGAGTGCTCTGATAAATTGTGTTTCTATCATTTTGCGTTTTTTAAAAGACTGGAAAAATGTTATAGCCCTCAGCAAAGGTTGTCAGCCGTGTTAATTATGTAATTAAAATTCCAGCCCTTTGTAAATAATTTCAAAGGATGTTCAATTTTCCCATAGTACGCTTAGTGGCATCTGCACATCCCAGATTTCACCAACGACAAGTATTTTGTTTTTATCGATGTTTAAATATGTTTAAACACCAATTTTCCACTTGTCCGCAGTGATACAATTTTGGAAAGAACAAAAGTAGCCCTCGAAGAATATCTTTTGAGATCCGGAACGAGGTGAACGTAATATTTGCCAGCTCAGCAGCGTGATTGTATGGCATCGGGTCGACTATAAGATACCCCTCGCGTCCGGCCCCATCCCCTATTTCCAAAAGCTCCCCCAGGCCTAGTTATTCTATTCCAGGGCGGATTTGGTGGTTCGCAGTGTAGAGCTCTGCAAGATTGCCTCTCTTGCACCTGAGCAATTGGCTCGATTCTTACTTATTGAACCTTGGCCCCAAAGCCTTCGTTCCTTGTATCAACCATCAGGTAGGTACGTCTTCCTTCATAGAGCCCCGTGGGAGAACAGACAACGCCGGACCAGAACGAAACGTGAGAAGAAGATTGAAGTCGTTGCCAATCGACCTGGTTCAATCAACCAACTTTTCCAACAAACGACAAAATGGAAAGGAACGAGTATTCCAGAACCAGACAACGAATGAAAATTAGTACGAAATAGAGTCGCGATTCAATCAGGGTGAAAAGTTTCAGTAATTTGTGCGAAAAAACTTTTCTTTTTTTCCCGAATTGAAAATAAAATCCATTTTCCGTGCTCGTTCCCAGAATCTTCCACTCTCGCACAAACTCATTTTCTTTACCACTGATTGTGACCGAACGTATTTCCATCGGAGCTTTTTGATTCCTACAAACTTCTGTACACGCCATGAAGTTTCCAAATCTGTTGTTCCGTCGAAAGTTTCGAGAACTCTTGAATTTCTTAGAAGACCTTTAGAGGTCACCCGAATCATGGATCACCCTTGCTTATCCCTTGGCTTAAGTGATTAACACAATTAGTAAAAGAAAGTACCACTGACTAACGAATTGTTCCTTCGACCAATTAATCGATCCTCCACCCTTATCCCTACTCTTTACTGCATTGGCGTGATCCCAGGATGCACTACCCAATAGACCACTTTTACTCAGTCGGTATTAAAGGGACGTACACCAACATCACTATATCCTAGGAGAAGTACGTTTCAAAGAAATTCCTTGGAAGAAAGAACAATAGTAATATGAAATATCTGCCGAATTCTCTTCACCAGAAGAGCTGCCATCGTGAACATGGAATGCTCAGAAACTCGATTCGCGTTGCGTTAGTAATTTCTCAGCAACGAAGTTCTTACCATTCTTGCAAATTATTCATTCCTATCATCTGCTCCTTCTTCAGTCATGATAATTAAACGTATTCTACGAAGAAACTCTTAAGTGCTCCAGGTGATACGATTAATACATTTACAGGTCTCTACATTATCGACGCGATCACTTTTCGAGATTTATTTTCCCCCCTCGGTATATGCAAAAGCAAATTCCGGCTTTGAGTAGTCCCCTATAAAACATTCGATCAACTCGAGCCGGAGAATAGAGTTCGAGCCGATCAAATGAAATAAATCGTGCCTTCTTTTCGATATGAAATCTCGATCAATCACATTTTCTTTAAAATCTTTACTACAAAGCCATATTTTCTGCCTTCAGAGTATCACTCCGTAACTTTAGCCTCAAAAAAAATCAACCTTAATTAATTTATGATATTTTGAATGAGAAAAAAGCTCGCCTTCTTACAATTAGTAAACAATTTTATTTCCATTTTGATCGTTTGATTACTCCCTCAATAGTAGTCATTTCACATTGCACAATATTCGACATACGTTCCGGATCTGTCGACCCCAATTAAACACGCATTGTTCTCGCACAGCGGGCGTTTAAAAATCGGTCAACTTAGGTAATTGGATCCAATATAACGCTCGGAAAAGTGTACAATTGTGTAATAGAGGAGGTTTAAACTTCAACACGATAAATTATTAGTCGTCTTGTACGACAAAATAGGTCGAGTAGTTCCATTAGAACATAAACAAAGCACTAGTGAATGAATGAATCAATCGATCAATCAATCAATCAATCAATCCCTTTTTCTATGTCTCTCCTCCTCTATAAACCTCTCTGGAGCTTCTCTTGTTTCCTCTCAAACACGCGAACACTACGAAAATAACAAAGTCTGACAGGAAATTGATGAAGGACACAAGGGATAAACCGGGAATGCAGGAGGGGGCTTTGAGAAAAGGGTTGATTTTGACGGAAACCGAGGAACTATTTATGAAGGACGTTGAAAGGCTGCTTGTACCGGCGATCCGGGTGTGGAACGTGGGAAGGGATTAAATCGATTTTGTGAGTATACACAACACGCGCATTGCATTGATTACCTCGCGGGTGTATTGGAACGGGCAAATCGCTGAAATTCCCAACAGTGTCAACGGGGGTCGTTCCATTGGTCATCGACTATATAACCCACCTCGCCCTCCTAAGTTCCAACGTAAATTACTCGCATTCTATCAGGTACGATGTGCGAATACGCGTGATATTAAGGGATGATGGACATTTCGATAAAAGTTTCACCATCCCAATTCTCGCAATTGTTGGAACACTTCTGTAACTCCGGACTAACAACTTTCACATCGTTAGCTAGCCCTCTCCCACAATAATTGCGAAACGAAGTTGATGAAAATTCATCAAATTCATCAAACGTCTGAAAAATTTCGAATGTTTATCCAACCCTTTGAATTTATGGGCGACGACAAACCCGAGGATAAATTTTACAAACGAGTTACGGTTTTACTTCCGGAATAGTTTAACTAAGTAATTGGATGAAAAATGTATCCATAATTACGGGAGCAGGTCGTAGCTCCCTCAGTTTTGCCTCGGATGATACATGTGCGCGATATAACGTAGAGGATCACTTCGACCATGAGTTAAAGAGCGTCCTGACTCGACTGACGAAAAGTTTACACGTGGCTGAGGTAATTTTATCATCCCTGGTGATGATTGGTCGCGCTTCCGAGAAAGTGCAATGGAGTTTGGGAGTGTGGTGACCAGCATGAGGGGAATAGAAAAGGGGATGTGAGAGTAAGCTTTTTTGGTCGTCCCAAAAACCACACCAACCAAGTGGGACTTCCATCTCAACTCGATGATAAAGGAAGGGCGAAGGGTGGAAAGGGCAGGAGGTGGAGCTGAGGAGGGGTAGAGAGGGTCGAAGGGGTTTAGGAGGAGAGTGGGAGCTGAACAGTTGCGGAAATGGCGTGAGAATTGAAGAGGCTGAGGGACGAAGTCGAGGGGTGTTACGATTGGGGGAAGGGGAGGGGCGTTGATGTAACAGAGGATGAACGTTCTTCACGTTGGTATCGAGGGTGAACGTTAAGCGGAGGTAGATGGGGGATGATTGTTATCTTTTCTAAGTGTGTCCTAGAGTTTGGCAATACCGGAGGACAGGAAGAACGCTGTGGGTTGCTAGGGCGAGGAACCTGTAAGAGAAGAGGAGGCAGACCTCGTGAGCTTAATAGACGTTGAGCTTCTCTTAATTTGGTAAAACGCTAATTCACTGCTCTTCAGCCAACCTACCACATACCCGTCGCCCACACAACCTTCTTGCCAACTCCCACATGAACTAATTGGGTTCGAGTACGTGATATCATTGAGGTCGCGGTGATATAGCGACACACGAGCTTATTACCGGATGGAAAAAAATAAATGGGAAAAAGGTTCACTTTTCTTCGGACTTTTGGGAAAAAGAGTGACAGAAAAGAAATGTTGCTCCGTGTTTTATGAATTATCATTGATTATCATTGATACGGTTATCATTAATGCTAATGATAACCATAATAATTTGGATAAATACCTAAATAAACCAAGTAAAAAAAATACTTTTATTACAAGAATATATTTTTTTGTAAATCAAAGATTGGGCAATGTATATATAGTAATGATTGATGACGTTGGGAACTTTAAAAAAAAACAACTGGATGAATGAGACGCTTTTAACAATTCAAACTATTCATTTGAGCTTATAAAAGAAATTTTTATTTTTTTTTTCGTATTTTTCAAAAGTTATTAATGTTTGTTTTAGGAAAAATATGCTAGTGACAAATGGAAATAAATTTTGAATAATATTTCACGGTCTTGTAAGTGTCTACATTTCCAATTTTATATTGATAACAGTGTGATAAAAAGTAATTGTTTTATAATAAAACAAATACAGCGTTTAATCGTTTCTTAAAGTCTAAGAGGTTCGATTAATCCCTAATTCCATGAACCGGGTCATTTCTGGAATCATGAATTACAGTCATCGACTAGTTTCTTGAATAATTGACCATCAATTTTTTGAAAAAATTCATGGTCGATGCAGTCGCCGGTATTCAAAAAATTTCGAGGAGGAATTTTGGGATGGATGGAAACGACTCTGTTTCACCGATTGAGGATCAAGCGGGTAAATCATTATTTTATTTTTTTTTGGGATTTTCTCCTAAGTTTTTGAGATATCGAAAAAAGCTGATATTCGTCATCACTGAGAAAGTTCCGATCATATAGGACCTTTTTCAATTACCGGAGGGCAAAATTTAATGTTCACCCCACGTCGGATCGTACTTTAAGATCGATTAAAAAATTATGTTCCAAGGACAAATTTTCAAATTGATTTTTTCCTTACTTTCCGAAAACTTAAGTCAATGAAACATTTCTCGCTGAGCACGATTAAAAGGCACGCTTTCCTCTCGGATAAAAATTTATACGCGAGATATCAGAAAAACGTGAAATTTCACAGTTTTTTCGAAATTTTTTCTATGAATTTCAAGCGATCGAACGAATGACCATGATTGTCGTAACGACCCGAAAATTTCCTACAAAAAATGAAGAAGGCGACTTCTTCATCTCCATTTTCTACGAAGTAAAACAAAAAATTTGGACGTCGAGAAATTCGTTGAAATGTTTTTAATCTGAGTAGTAAAAAAGTTAGTCTCGAGTAATTGCCGACCATGCCTCGGAGGATTAACAGTGTCTGTTGCTCCAACAATATATTTTCCTAGATATATCTAAAAACAAAAATAAAATCAGCTTCTTAAAGTGGATGAGTAAAAGAATTCTTTATCGTGACGACTTTTTCAAACATTCTTTATTTTAATCAAAAAGAATATATATGTATAGATATTCGCAAAAAATATGAAAGAATTAATTTGGAACGTTTTTTCGGGAAAATTATATTTCTCTTAATTTCGAGTATATTTCGAGAATATTTAGAAGCGTTCTTGACCGGTTAATGGACGCTTTGTTTAAATCTCGCGATACCTCATGTGCAAGCAGACTCTGAAACCGGTCGTCAAGTATAGTATATACAGGGTGAATTTCCTAAAATGTAACAGGCTTTATTCTAAGGTAGATGGGATCATTACAAACAAAAGTTGCAAATATACATTGAGGATATTTTCAATAGTTTACGAGATATATATTTATTAAGTTGGTCCAATCAGAGCGCGTTGAGAAGGGTTGGAGCCGCCCACTCCCGCCCTACCCATACAGATACCACAGTGTAGGGCGTTACATTTGGGGTTGCAAAATTCAGAGCAGTCAATTTTATTTCTCGGGCATTGACAGCTCTAAATTTCTCCATGTGCGCCGAGAACCGTTTGAACCGCCCACTCCCCGCCCTAGCAGGCAATGCCGATGAAATAAAAATGATTACGTAATAGTATAATAAATAAAATTGACTGCTCTGAATTGTGCAACCGCAAATGTAACGCCCTACACTGTGCTATGTCTACGGCTAGGGCGGAAATGGGCGGCTCCAATGCTTCTCGGCGCGCTCTGATTGGACCAACTTTAAAAATCAATATCTCGTAAACTATTAAAAATATCCCTAATATATATTTACAACTTTTGTTTGTAACGATCCCGTCTACCTTAAAATAAAGCCTGTTACACCTTATGAAATTCACACTGTATAAGTATATGGGATGCGTGTATTCCACTCCTACTCCTGTTACCCAAACGAGAGCGTATTGTCCGGCAATCAGTCGCATGAAAACTTTCGGCCGATGCATTGCGTTCTCGAATTGAATTATCCCAATAAACCGTTACACGTTGCCACTTGTTAAATCGCAGGCGTTATTTTTAATTTTTCTTCGCACCTCCATTTATTTCCTATCGCGTCAGACCACACTATTTGTAAACTTCCTCGTCGCAAGCTCCAATATTTCAATAAAAACTTCTTTATTTTTTCACTGTCGAGAAAGAATTTTTATTAAAATAATAAAAACTATCATTGCTTAATTTTTAATTAAGTATTAGAAAAAATTACACTAGTGTCTGAAATATAATTATCTTCGGTCATATCAAAACTAATTTTAGAAAACGTGGCACAAAGTTTTCGTTTTTGTATAAAAGTATGAACACCATTGAGTTTATTAATTACACTTAAAACGATGAAGTCCTGGGTAATGTAATACCCCATCAACCATATTATAATTTTCTTTAATTACTCGTGTGTACCTTTCGAATTAATTCGCGCGTCATCGAACGCAATAGTCACTGCGGATTCAACCCAACTACATCAGCTTTCATTGTATGATTATGCTCATCGATGTGCATTCGGGCAATTTGGATTCTCCGTAGCGTGCATCATTTTCAATAATTGTAATGTGCTTCTCGTTAAAAATATAATGCGTAAATATTTTTATCTCTAAAAGCACAGTAAATTTGAAAAGCTTGCGAATTTCTGTCAAAGTGCTCGAAAGTATTTCAAACGCTAATTCCATAAAAATATTTAACACACCATCACTGCTCAGAATTTCATGCGGTTTGCGCTAAGTTATTAAAAAAGACTCGTGCCATCAGAAAAAAACATTAAAAAATTCATTTTTTGACTCTCAAATAAGTCAAACCTTCTCAAAACCCAAAAGAAATCAATTCAAGTCTTGAATTCCATTTTATCTAATTTTGCAAAAGCTCTAAGACTGATATTCGATAGTCTTGAACATGTGACTACAAGTATTCCATAAATTCTCATAAAAAACAATAAAAAGATAATAATTGCAATAGCACTGACGAACAATATAGAAGCTTTAAGGGGATTTGTCTAGTCAATGAATTAATAAACAGATATTAATGACAAAATCAGAACATAGTTATCAGTACTTGGAAAGTCATCTTTTCAAATTTCAAGACTCGAGGACACCTTGTTCGTGAGAAAGAAATATAAACATATTCCCTAAATTAACATGTGCCTTTAGGATTTCAGAGATTTTTCCGTCTATAAACATTAAATTCACAATCATTGACAAATAGTTTTTGACGAAAACTGCAGAATTAATAAAAAAAAAATTTAAGGGACGTTTGTAGAGCTTCATAAAATCGGTTGACTACTCATGAAATTCGTAATAAATTAATTCGTCTCGAATAATGTTAATGTCTACGAGGTTAAGCTTGACATGGCAACGTCGCAACCACGCGCTTTTTGAAATAACAAACTATGTTTTGTGAGAAACTAATCTCAGAAATCAAATATTACTGCTTGAAAACATTGTGCGAAAAATTTTGTTTTAATGCCTGATAACAGTCTTGAGCGATAAAATGTACAATTATGTGCAACTAAAACGCATTTTTACCAAGCTTCCCAAGAAAGTGTATAATTGGAGTAAATCATCCAAAAAATTTATCGATGGAGCTACTTTTCCAGGACATTGTAGCTGCTCCGCGACCCTTCTTAACGGGGGAGGTCTAGTTGAAATTTTCAAAAAATCGATTTTTGTCAATTTCTAAAAGTACAATATCTTACGAGTATTTTCCGACTAATTGCATTTAAATCGGACCATTATTCGCCGATATACAGAACTTTGAAGGAAACCGTGTTAGAGCCATACAAAGTAAGTAGGTAAAACTTTAAACTCATTTTTTTCGAAACCATATTTTCGAAGTCGGTAATCACTGTAACTCGAGAACAGCTTTATCGACCGGGTTGAAATTTATATAACTTCTTCTTTATATAGTTGTCCTCCGGATGAACGAAGGATTTTTTTTCAGACAATTATTTTTGTTTTATAGTCAAAAATGTAAGTGAAATTTTGGTCAAAACAATATTTTCGACTTTCAACGTTCGCCATTTTGTGAAAAATGAAAATTTTTCAAAACCCTTCGTTCAACCGGAACATTATATCATTAACTAAAGATTCCCCTTGTTTTGTTGGTTTCAGATAATCCATTGCAGCGCGGGCGTGATCACCGCAAAATCTGTTTTTTACAGCGTCTTCGGCCGTTGATATATAACGGCTTATTGTTAAATATATTTCTTTAAAAAAATTATAATGTTTACACAAAATATATATCTTTTATCCGAAAGAACTTTTGTTATCAATTATTTTATCGTTTGGTCAAAAAAAATCTGAAAGAAGGCCTTTTTTACCTTTCCAACTAAACCTCACTCCTTAAATCTGTGACAACACGAATGACAAACAGCTGTAAGGGTTATATGATACTAAACTGATTACGCTACTCACACAAATTTGTCTTTCGACTTACTCTTTTTGTATAGGCTGAAAAGCATCACAAACTTTTTCGTTCAAGAAACACAAGATTCTTGTGAAGATGGAGAACTACTACAATTCTGAATGGAAGCAATTATGAGACTAATGCTTCATTTATGACTACAGCACTCACGGTGTGTGATTTCGTCCTATTTCACAGCTTTTGTCGTTTTCCGGTAGCTTCGTACAGTACGTAGATTGGTACGTATCGAATCGTGCACGTGTCGAGGATTGTGGGAACCAGCCAGTTGATACTCACCCTTCGCTAGGTACTCTTCTCCGAATACGAAGTAAACGAGTCTCGTCTGATTACGAATTGAAGAGACATAATTCATGGTTTCCATTGTAGGACTTTGGACTGAACGAAAGTGGAAGAGGGTTCTAATGGCCTGAACCATGTTCTGAAATTCGATAGTATTTGACTTTTACTTTTATGATCGTTACTCTTATTACAATTATCA